>JARYHS010001113.1:489093-617865 GCA_031002005.1 Vandiemenella viatica
CCACAACTACACAAGCTATTACGTCCACAGCACAACTTCAGCATTAGAAGCGAACACTAGACAACACAGCAGAATATGTCTACAACGACTCCATCACCAATAAACACTACCACAACTACACAAGCTATTACATCCACAAGCACATCTGCAGCATTGGAAGCGAACACTACAACACAGCAGAATATGTCAACAACTACTCCATCACCAACAAACAATACCACAACTACACAAGGTATTACATCCACAAGCAATCCTGCAGCATTAGAAGCGAACACTACAACACAGCAGAATATATCTACAACGACTCCATCACCAATAAACACTACCACAACTACACAAGGTATAACATCCACAAGCACATCTGCAGCATTGGAAGCGAACACTACAACACAGCAGAATATGTCAACAACTACTCCATCACCAACAAACACTACCACAACTACACAAGGTATTACATCCACAAGCACAACTGCAGCATTAGAAGCGAACACTACAACACAGCAGAATATATCTACAACGACTCCATCACCAATAAACACTACCACATCTACACAAGGTATAACATCCACAAGCACATCTGCAGCATTGGAAGCGAACACTACAACACAGCAGAATATGTCAACAACTACTCCATCACCAACAAACACTACCACAACTACACAAGGTATTACATCCACAAGCACAACTGCAGCATTAGAAGCGAACACTACAACACAGCAGAATATATCTACAACGACTCCATCACCAATAAACACTACCACAACTACACAAGGTATAACATCCACAAGCACATCTGCAGCATTGGAAGCGAACAATACAACACAGCAGAATATGTCAACAACTACTCCATCACCAACAAACACTACCACAACTACACAAGGTATTACATCCACAAGCACAACTGCAGCATTAGAAGCGAACACTACAACACAGCAGAATATATCTACAACGACTCCATCACCATTAAACACTACCACAACTACACAAGGTATAACATCCACAAGCACATCTGCAGCATTGGAAGCGAACACTACAACACAGCAGAATATGTCAACAACTACTCCATCACCAACAAACACTACCACAACTACACAAGGTATTACATCCACAAGCACAACTGCAGCATTAGAAGCGAACACTACAACACAGCAGAATATATCTACAACGACTCCATCACCAATAAACACTACCACATCTACACAAGGTATAACATCCACAAGCACATCTGCAGCATTGGAAGCGAACACTACAACACAGCAGAATATGTCAACAACTACTCCATCACCAACAAACACTACCACAACTACACAAGGTATTACATCCACAAGCACAACTGCAGCATTAGAAGCGAACACTACAACACAGCAGAATATATCTACAACGACTCCATCACCAATAAACACTACCACAACTACACAAGGTATAACATCCACAAGCACATCTGCAGCATTGGAAGCGAACACTACAACACAGCAGAATATGTCAACAACTACTCCATCACCAACAAACACTACCACAACTACACAAGGTATTACATCCACAAGCACAACTGCAGCATTAGAAGCGAACACTACAACACAGCAGAATATATCTACAACGACTCCATCACCAATAAACACTACCACAACTACACAAGGTATAACATCCACAAGCACATCTGCAGCATTGGAAGCGAACACTACAACACAGCAGAATATGTCAACAACTACTCCATCACCAACAAACACTACCACAACTACACAAGGTATTACATCCACAAGCACAACTGCAGCATTAGAAGCGAACACTACAACACAGCAGAATATGTCTACAACGACTCCATCACCAATAAACACTACCACATCTACACAAGGTATAACATCCACAAGCACATCTGCAGCATTGGAAGCGAACACTACAACACAGCAGAATATGTCAACAACTACTCCATCACCAACAAACACTACCACAACTACACAAGGTATTACATCCACAAGCACAACTGCAGCATTAGAAGCGAACACTACAACACAGCAGAATATATCTACAACGACTCCATCACCAATAAACACTACCACAACTACACAAGGTATAACATCCACAAGCACATCTGCAGCATTGGAAGCGAACACTACAACACAGCAGAATATGTCAACAACTACACAAGGTATTACATCCACAAGCACAACTGCAGCATTAGAAGCGAACACTACAACACAGCAGAATATATCTACAACGACTCCATCACCATTAAACACTACCACAACTACACAAGGTATAACATCCACAAGCACATCTGCAGCATTGGAAGCGAACACTACAACACAGCAGAATATGTCAACAACTACTCCATCACCAACAAACACTACCACAACTACACAAGGTATTACATCCACAAGCACAACTGCAGCATTAGAAGCGAACACTACAACACAGCAGAATATATCTACAACGACTCCATCACCAACAAACACTACCACAACTACACAAGGTATTACATCCACAAGCACAACTGCAGCATTAGAAGCGAACACTACAACACAGCAGAATATGTCTACAACGACTCCATCACCAATAAACACTACCACAACTACACAAGGTACAACATCCACAAGCACATCTGCAGCATTGGAAGCGAACACTACAACACAGCAGAATATGTCAACAACTACTCCATCACCAACAAACACTACCACAACTACACACGGTATTACATCCACAAGCACAACTGCAGCATTAGAAGCGAACACTACAACACAGCAGAATATATCTACAACGACTCCATCACCAATAAACACTACCACAACTACACAAGGTATAACATCCACAAGGACATCTGCAGCATTGGAAGCGAACACTACAACACAGCAGAATATGTTAACAACTACTCCATCACCAACAAACACTACCACAACTACACAAGCTATTACATCCACAAGCCCAACTGCAGCATTAGAAGCGAACACTACCACACAGCAGAAATTGTCAACAACTACTCCATCACCAACAAACACTACAACAACTACACAAGGTATAACATCCACAAGCACATCTGCAGCATTAGAAGCGAACACTACAACACTGCAGAATATGTCAACTACGACTCCATCACCAACAAACACTACCACAACTACACAAGGTATAACATCCACAAGCACAACTGCAGCATTAGAAGCGAACACTACAACACAGCAGAAAATGTCAACAACTATTCCATCACCAACAAACACTACAACCACACAAGCTATTACATCAGCAAGCACATCTGCAGTATTGGAAGCTAACACTACAACACAACAGAATATGTCAACAACGACTCCATTACCAACACACACTACCACAACTACACAAGCCATTACATCCACAAGCATATTTGCATTATTGGAAGCGAACACCTCAACACAACAGTATATGTCAATAATGACTCCACCACCAACTAGCACAATCACAACTACACAAGCTATTACATCCACAAGCATGTTTGCAGTATTGGAAGCAAACACTACAACACAGGGGACTATGTCAACAACTTCTCCATCAAACGCAAGCACACCCACAACTACAGAAGGTATTACATCCACAAGCACATCTGCAGCATTGGAACCGAACATTACGACCCAGCAGACTATGTCAATAACTACTTCACCACAAACTCACACTACCACAACTACACAAGGCATTACACCCAGAAACATATCTGCAACATTGGAAGCGAATGCTACAACACAGCAAACTATGTCAACCTTGACACCGGCAACAACAATCACTACAATAACTACACAAGGAATTACATCCACAAATTCATCTGTAGCATTGGAAGCGAATTCTACAACACAGCAGACTTTGTCAACATCTACTCTACCACCAACTAGCACAACCACCTCCACTTTAGGTATTTCTTCCAACACCTTATCTGGAGCAATGGAAACGAACACTACAATGGAGGAGACAATGTCAACCATTACTCTACCATCTAGTAGTATCGCCACGTCCAATTTAGGTATTTATTTCAACACTACAATTTCAGCAATAGAAGCCAACACAACAATGCAGGAGACTATGTCAATCACTACACCTATCACGTCAAATACTACCATTTCCACTTTAGGTATTTCTTTGAACACTACAACTGGAGCAATGGAAGCGAACACTACATTGCAGGAGACAATGTCAACTACTACTCCAACATCTACTAGGAATACAACCTCCAATTTTCGTATTTCTTTCAACGCTACAACTGCAGCAATGGATGCGAACACTACAATGAAGGAGACTATGTCAATCACTACACCTATCACGTCAAATACTACAACTTCTACTTTAGGTATTTCTTTCAACACCACAACTGGACCAATGGAAGCGAACACAACAATGCTGGAGACAATGTCAACTACTACTCCGCCAATAACAAACACTACCATCTCCACTTTAAGTATTTCTTCCAACACCACAACTGCAGCAATGGAAGCGTACACTACAATGCAGGAGACAATGACATCTACTACTCCAACATCTACTAGGACTACAACCTCCAATTTCCGTATTTCTTTCAACGCTACAACTGCAGCAATGGATGCGAACACTACAATGGAGGAGACTATGTCAATCACTACACCTATCACGTCAAATACTACAACTTCTACTTTAGGTATTTCTTTCAACACCACAACTGGACCAATGGAAGCGAACACAACAATGCTGGAGACAATGTCAACTACTACTCCGCCAATAACAAACACTACCACCTCCACTTTAAGTATTTCTTCCAACACCACAACTGCAGCAATGGAAGCGAACACTACAATGCAGGAGACAATGACATCTACTACTCCAACATCTACTAGGACTACAACCTCCAATTTCCGTATTTCTTTTAACACTACAACTGGAGCAATGGAAGCGAACACTACAATGCAGGGAACAATGTCAACCACTACTCCACGAACAACTAGCACTACTACCTCCACTTTAGGTATTTCTTTCAACTCTACATCTGGAGCAATGGAAGCGAACACAACAATGCAGGGAACATTCTCAACCACTACTCCACCAACTACTAGCACTAGTACCTCCACTTTAGGTATTTCTTTCAACTCCACATCTGGAGCAATGGAAGCGAACACTACAATGCAGGAGACAATGTCTACTGCTACTGCTCCAACAACGAACACTACCACCTCCACTTTAGGTATTACTTTCAACACTACAACAGCATCAAGAGAACCGAATACCACAATTCGAGAGTTTATCTCCTATACTACCACTCCCACAACATTTAACTTTGATGTGAACACCACAAAACCAGTGATTAGCCCAATAACTACAACTCCCACAGCTAGTACTGCTACCACTTCCACACATGTGAATTGCTTCAACCAGTACAACTGCAGCAATAGGGGTGAATAACACATCAGGGATTATCTCAATCAGTACGATTTCAACCGCTTCTACCAGCACCTTTACACCTACTGTAACTCCTACATTTGGAGTTAACACCACCACGCAGGGATTTGCCTCGACCACCACAAATGAAACATCTGCAGCTACTACCACTACGTCTACGCCTGGTTACATCGGTACAACACTATCCTTTGAAGCTAACATATCCTTGGCAGAGACTGACTTCCCCACTACCTTTCCAACATACAATTTCAGTATCATCCCGCCAGTGAGTGGATCCAATCCTACGACTACTGCATCTGTAGTCAACTACACCTCACCGGAACTTTTCCCCTCCAACACAACTGCTACATTTCTCATCTATACCAGCACACGTGAGACTGACTCCTCCATTACGAACGTAACATTTGGAGACAACACCACGATGGCTTCGTTTACATTATCTTCAATAATTCCAACATTTGTGGCGAACAGTACGACGCCTTCATCCAATACCACAACTCAACGGCTCGTAGGCAACTTCACGGCACAACCTGTTGGTTACAATATTACGCCGGCAACATTTGACGGTAACACTACTTCACCTGAAACTGGTTACAACTCTACAACTCCTATATTTGTACCTAAATACCACGATGACTTTTTATGGTTGAACTACCACAATTCTAACGTTTTAAAGCAACACCATGACGACTTTCCCTGATAACTCAACTGAACACAACATAACGATACCTTCATTTGGTTTCACCACTACAACTTTCACAACTGCAGCTAATGCCACATCTATTGGTTTTGTATCAGTCACTTCAATTCCAATATTTATGCCTACAATGAGATTCTTGGATTTGGTATTAGGCTACAACTGCATCAGGAACTATCCTGCATCAATTTCCCCTCTCTCTTCTTTCTCTAAGACAGGAATTAGACCTTTCACCCTATTCCTATCGCCTGCTTGCTCTTCCTGTATTTTTTCTGCCTTTCAGTCTGTATTGGTTTACTGATTATGGTAATCGTGCATCAACCATTCTATACAGACGCTCTCTCCAGTTATTCCTCTCACTTCTAATTTATACATTTCCAACTCCTCTGTTGTTCTCTCCTTCCTTTTTAGACCAAGCCTCAGGAATCAATTTACTTTTTTTAGAATCTTCATCTCCACTGTTTGTGTGTGGCTTTTATCCTTTCTTTTCATTAGTCGCGACTCACTTCCACAGAGAAACACCGGAACTGCTATCACTTCATAGAATTTCATCTCTGCACATCCTATTTCCAGAAGTCTTCGCTATCATTCTGCACAATATCTGATACTTGTTCCCTTTATAGTCAATATCTTAGAGCACACTGTTGTGACATCACACGTAAGATACTTATTGTTCGAAATGTGCTGAACCGCCTGTCGGTTTACAGCTGTATTTATTCCAACAGTGTCCACAGAAAGCTATTTTTCCCCCTTGTGGATAGAAGCTCATAAGCTATGGTCTCAGAAACAAATGTTGGAGTTGTAGTGGTTGAGTTGGCTTCAAATGTTGGAGTTGGAATATCGGAAATAAGCCCAAGTGTTGTGGTATATGGTCCAAATGAGAGGATTTTGACACTGGGACCAAATGCCGGCATCCTGATGTTGCCTGCAAATGTTGGAGTTTCAGATCGCTTCATCCAATAAGAATCCAGTATTTGACATCGACATCACGATAACTGTGTGTGTTTGGTCCTTCCATAAAAATCCTACCTTCAGAGCTATACTTATAGAAGGGACTACTATTGCACGTCCAATGCCACATTACCTCTGCTTTAATTTACAACTACAATCACAACATACGTAATCAATACCACGATACCTTCATTTTGTTGTGCCTCTACAACCAAAACCCATTACAGCTAACAATATGATGACTAAGATCTGCTTCTCCACTACAACGTTTAGAGGCATCAGCACTACTCCTAATGTTGTCTTACCATATAAACAGGGGCGGATCCAGGGGGGGGGAGCTAGGGGGCTCAAGCCCCCCCAAGCAAAAGTATCTAGGTCCATCTCCGAAATTGTTATTTTGGAAACCTTTTTTTTTTTAGCTCTAAGGATTTCAGGCCTGAGGAGACTATAAATACCACCTTTTGCCCGACTCAAGGTCCCCCCCCCCAAAGAAACCCAAAGTCCACTCAAGCCAATCTCCCCCCCCCCCAAACCAAAGTCCGCTCAAGCCCCTCCCAAACCAAAATCCTGGATCCGCCCCTGCATATAAACATTAAAATCTCGAGGAAATGTGACATTACTTGGTCTCTCATCTAAAACTCCGACATTTTTAGTTAATACCGAGATGTCCCCACTTGGTCCCAATGCCACAACACTCACATTCAGACATGCATCACAGTACTTGCAGCTTATTTCCGCTATTACAACTCCAACATTTGAAACAGACTCAACCACATCGACTCCAACATTTGTTTCTAAGATCTTAGCCCCAGTGTTTCTATCTGCCACTATTTAAAGTTTTCTCCACAATGCCTGCATTTGCTACCACTAATATTTTTCTAATTCCATGACACCTATCTTTGGTTCGACAACAATAACATTTGAAATAAGCACAATTCACCTGGACCAAATTGTTTCCGTGGCAATGCCAAAACAAATTGCAACTTCATATTTTATCATAATCAAATCTTTTTTCGAAACAGGGATTACATTGTTTAATAGTACTCACAACAGTTTGCCTGTTTAGAATATAAGTGTTCATCTACTGTATCTCCTTAATTCCACTTTTGAAATATTTGCTTTTTTATTTGGACTATATTCCAGTAATTGATATCTTTTATACGTGCACAAAACACTAAAAATGAGTTCTCACCTCTTAATATCTTATTTTACTGCTCCTCGTATAAAACTAACTAAAATACACTTCTATCACGACAAAATAAATACGCACTCTCCATCTAATTCTTTTCTTACAAATAATTTTCAGTGTACTCTTGACAGATTGATACAAAAACTAACTTCTTCTTTTCAATACATCAGGTTACATACAAATTCAAATATAATAATTACCTGTTCATTGCAATTATTACAACATCAAAAACCATCTTAATTCTCACCAGTGATATTCAATTCTCTTCCCTTGCTTAATTTCAACACTCAGCCATCAGGTCAGCAATAATATCACAGCTCTCTCTATCAGGCAGAGGATTAATGACATACTGTAAAGAAAGGTTAGAGAGTTCGTACGGCTACTGCATCATTAGCGGAGGCAAAGTTCTGCAATCCCATAACAACATTTTGGCACTTGGAAGTAAGTGAGAGAAAATCTGTGTCATGCTCCGTCTGTTCTTTAGCTACCCTCATAGTTTTAACCACGATACTCTCTAGACAACAGGATGAAAGGGACTGTTGGCCCCTTTAGGACATTCGGCTTCAAAGAAAAAAATCTTTGGCTTCTTTGGAAATCCAACTCCAGTCGTCCACGACGTGCTAATATTTAATTAAAAGACTCAAATGTGTTACCTCAAAATATACATTTCATCTATCATTTGTTTGGATATTTATTGTTCTTTATGTACTAGTTTATACATCATTTTAAGGGGGAGTTCAAAAAAGTAAAAAAAAAATCCGTATTTTCAAATTATTCCATTGGTAACATAGAACTATATACTTGTTCAGCAAGTAATGCATGTTTACCAACACTGTGCAATCATATTGTTTAGCTCCTATATAAATTGTACATATAGAATATTAAATAATTATATAATAACATAAATTAGGATAAAATATTATCCTACTGTAATTATTATACCAATTATAATATAAGCAATATTAACAGTGGACTAACAAAACATGGAAATTTGATTGCTTTACTTATGTAAAAATCAGCAAAAAATAAAACTTGTACTTTAACCTTAATAGATGAGGCACAAGATACGACAAATCCAACATTTCATACTTCAAAATTACTTACTAGGGTAATACATAGAAGAATGGAAAGGGTTGTACAAAATAGAAGGGGGAAAAAGGTATAATAAAGGCACAGATTTTAGAATTGAAGAGTTATTTCAAGGAAAGATTTAGCAAATGGAAGGATTGCACAAGTACAGTAGAGGAAAAATGGGAAGAGTTTAAGGAGATAATAAAAAATGGTGGGCAAATGTTTATTCCAAAGCAAAGCAGAAAATAAAGATAAGTACAGAACATACATACTACAATAGGGAAGTGAGAAGGTTAAAGAGGCTACTGAGATGGAAACGCAACAGAGTTAAGAGATAGGAAACAAGCAAAGCTAAGAGCAAAGAGAGAAGCAAAGGATGGGTTTATGAAGAATATTATTTATGCAGGAGGACCAATGAATCATGCATCTAGAATATTCTATGGCCACGTTAGAAAACTTAGGGGAAGGCACTCAGACTATTGTAGATAAGAATGGGGTTGAAGTCGCTGAGGATTTTAAAATTGCAGAGATATTGAGAGACAACTAGGGACGATCATCCTGTGTTGGTAGGAATAAAACAGAGGAGAGTCTCCCTAAAAGTATAAATGAGGAAGGAACTCAGAAAGCTAAATAAAAGGGTAGATGGGCTGCTGTAGATAATATAACTATAAATTTACTTAAGATTTTGGGATACGATATTGTACTTTATCTTGAGATTTTATTTAAAATGAGTTTGGAGTCTTGCTGCTTGCCAGAGGATTGGAAAACAGTGATAATATTACCGGTTCATAAAGGAGGGGCTACAAATTGTGTTGAAAATTACAGGCCAATTAGTTTGACATCAGTGATAGAACAAAATAACGGAGAGATTGATATGCAACTATATCAGAAATGTCTGTGAGGAAAGAAACTTGTTTTCAGATTGACAATATCGTTTTAGGCAAGGATATTGATGTGAATCTCAGATGGTGAGCAGTATGCAAGTTATTTCAGATGAATTTGGATAGGGAGGCCAAGTTGATAGTGTGGCACTAGATGTTTCTAAGGCATTTCACAGAGTGAGCTATAAAATGGTTTTAAATAAACTGAAATCTATTGGATTCGATGATAAAGTTACTTGCTGGGTAGAGGAAGTCCAAAAAGCAAACTATTAGAGTAGGAAATACATTATCAAAAGAGGTGGAAGTAAATATGGGAGTGCCACAGGGTAGTGTATTGGGATCATTGCTATTCATAATTCCAATGAATGACTGTGTTGATTAGTTTTGATCAGAGTCTAGGTATTTTGCAGGTTATATAACGGTATACAATAGGATCAATACAGGTGAAGACTGTGAACTGCTGCAGGGTGACCTGGATAGGAAATGTAAATGGGTTGGTCAGTATGGAATGTAAATAAATGCCAAGAAAAGTAAGCTTATCAGGTACACGGATTAAAAAATCAAAGATTAATTATGACTATAGGATAATGTCAGAATTGCTTGCTGAAAGCTAGAAGTGTAAATATCTTTGCACAATATTTGATAAGAAACTCAATTGGGCACAGCACATTGAGCAGGTGGTAGGAAAAGCTAAGGGTGTCAGAGATTGGAACAAATTACCAAGTGATTAATAATTTTCTAAAAATGCTTAAGAAATTTAAAATAAAAATTTATTAATCAAAATAGTAAAATGGTGGAGGAATTTAAAATTCCAATTACAAAAGAAAATATAAAAAATATGTACTCCATCGCAATCCAAGAAAAAATATTCCGATACACCAGATAGTAGGTGAAGATCAGTTTTGGTTTAGGAAAAATCCTAGTACAAGAAAAGGAATTCTGGTTTTAAAATTAATACTTGAAGAGCAGATCAAGAAAAACATGGATATTTTTATGATGATTGTGGATTTTGAAAAAGCTTTTGATAATTTTAGGTGGGTAGAGATGTTAATTTTTTTAAAAAGCCAAGCCTAAAATACAGAAATGTAAGAACAGCTTATAATTGTTAGGTATCAAATACAAGAGTTGGAAGGGGTGCAAAGAAGGGCTGTTAGATTTGTTTATGAAAATTACTACAGTACACAATCAGTAACAGAGCTGGAATAGGATTCATTGAAAGACAGGAGGAGGGTGAAGAGGGTCATGGGAGTGTACAAGGCATATTATTAGTGATGCATGGAACGATATTGGTGTAAGAATGAAAAGTAAGGCATGGAAGGGGAAAGATAACCATGAACACAAGATGGCACTCGATTTCAGGTGCAAAGGTGTGGGAAGATTCTCTTTTTTAGGTATGGGTGTCAGAGATTGGAATAAGTTACCAAGAAAAATGATTAATAATTTTCAAAAAATGTTGAAAGAGTTTAAAGTTGAAATTTCTATAGGACACAGGGAAGTAGGTGCGGGAAAAGGGAGAAAATGGGTGTGTGTAAGGAAATTAGTGTTCTTTGAGTGTTCAAGGAGAAAAAAAATCAGTATGCTAGGTTTTGCTGATGACATTGTCAGGTAAGAAGAACAGACTGCTAATATTGAGATGTTACTGCATGACATGAACAAAATACTGAAGCAACATTCTGGTCTAAATATATACCAATACAATGCAAAAGTGATGTAATTTTGCAGAAATGATAGCATTAATAGTATATTTAAACATAAATGTACCATCAAATATAGTTGTAATCAATAATTTTGAAAATAAGTAGCTACACTTTGAGAAAAATTTGAGAGCATACAGTGGTATGTGTGCCTTGGCAGCTGCATAATGCTGGTTAATAGCTAGATTTGAAAACAACTGTTGCTTTGAATTATTTTTTAAATTCATTTCCACAGCCATGGTCGCAGAAAGCCAGTCTCCCGATGGGAGACCTTCCCTGTTACTGTGGCTTCCAAAGGTATCGATGGAGTGTGCACTTTCAGAAGTAGGGTTTTTGCAATGGCGTAATGTTATGTAATAGTACCAACCGGAATAAGACTGTTAACAGCTGCTCAGAATATCTAACCAGTTATATGAACTTGGTGATAAATTAGGGTTACCAGAATTTTTTCTCCGAATCCGGGGACGCTTTAGAACTTTTTCACCAAAATCCGGGGGCATTTTGGGCATTTGTCCCAATGACGTGTTACACTATTATAAGTTATATGATTAAATGTTGGGTTAACTTAAATGAAACAAATTTATGTTTTTTATGTATTTTGTTTTTTAAATGAGGATCACAGACAGCCATGTTGCACACAGCAAGGAGACATGATTTTCCAAAGATGTTATATCCAAGACGCAGTATCCTTGTAATTTTCTTTTATTCCTATGCATGTACAAGGAATGAAGTGTGCTTCGTGTCTCTTGATTTAAACGAATGAATTAGCAAATTAGGGCCTTTAAAAAACTCTCGCTTGATTAAAAAATATCTTAGGACAACAGTAAAAATCCGGGGACATTGCGGGGACGAAATCCATCCAGGGACAGAGAGATAAATACGGGGACTGTCCCCGGCAAACGGGGACGTCTGGTAAGCCTATGATAAATGCCAAGAAGAGTCAATTTATTAGACACACACATAGAAAACTTACGGTTGTCAAGGATTATAAGGTGGTGGGGGAGACAATGGAATTACTTGTTGAAGTCTTGAAATACAAATATCCTGGCATAACATTTGATAGCAAACTCAACTGCGAAGATGAACAATTTACCATAGAAGAGAGTGGATTTGTATACTACACTTTCGTCAGTCCATTGCATCCGCATTTCTGGTATCAGATACAGGAGTTGGACAGGTTTGAGAGCAGCTAGACTTGATTGTGGAAATTACCCCAAGACTTGGTACAGTTATAATGAAGGAACTGGATTGGGAGCCGCTGGAAGATAGCAGTGTTAAGAGAGAGTACGAGGGATATGTTGCTGTTTACGCTCAGAACGATATTGGTCAAAGAATTAGAAGTAATGCTTGGAAGTGGGGAAAAATGACCATGAGCACAAGTAATCACTAAATTCAATGCATAAGAGAGAGGAAAACCCTTGTTTTATAGGCGAGGGTGTCAGGGATAGGAATAAATTAGCAAGGGTAGGTGAAAGAGAAAGTTTATAAGACAATCTAATATTATAATAAGCAACTGAGTCAGCTATGACGTTGACTGTCTCAGCATGATATAACTTTATGACGTCGTACAATGACGTCATGCTTTACGCCATTATTCTTGGAAATGCGCGTTATTTAATATTATTTCCAAGCATCCGCGAATAAATTAACTGACAGAACGCTGAAATAAAAGTATGTATTACATTAAAATCGATATTTCAATCATTAGATGCTTACATTTACATAATACTATTTTGATATATAGAAGTATTCATCAAATGCTTTGTCCATAGATTTGTGAGATAAAAGCTTTGTATTTCGAGCATCAATGTAGCAAAAGTTTTGCTTAGATTGTTATTACAACTGGCATTTGACTTTATGGCAGAGTTGTTTTTTTTTTCTAAATGTTTTAAACGGTGTCCTATTATTGAAATTATTAATTCGTTTGAATGGAAATAGTTGCACACTGATTGTGATCTGTGCATCTTACACTACACACAAAACAAATATTACGTGGCATAATGTAAGTTTATAAGATTTATTTTAATTTCCTTTGCTTCCACTGTGTAATATTACTGAGCCTATTATTTCAGCAACTGTGTCAGCCATTCAAACGTCCAAAATGGACAGCAAAAAAGAAAACCCTTGAAGATTTTTGATCAAATTTATATCAGTATGCATTATTGCCACTAAAACACAATGCAGTTCATGTATTAATATTCATGAGATTGAAGTATTGTTCTTCTGGCAGCAAGTTTATCACAGTACATGGTTAGGTTGAAATGCAACCTGGACCCGGATGGAAACAGAATCCTTATGTTACAGCGCAAGGCACGAGAAGTAACGTTGAATTTAAGTTTATAACGATTCTATTTATTTAAGCAATTACTAATACATGAATTATCAGAACACTGAAAGAAAAGTATGTATTTCATTTAAATTGGCATATTAATTATCAGTTCTTTACTGAAATCATTACATAGTTTGAATGAAAGACGTTCCAAATTGATCGCGGTATATGAGACCAAAACCACAATTAAATATTATATGGCATAGCGTACGTTGTTAAGATTTATTTTTAGCATCCTTTGTTTTAACTGGGATCATTATTTCAGCCGATGAAAGCTTTCTCATTTGTTAAAATATTGTTCTTCATCACATTATGAAAAGTGTAAAAATCTGTGAAGATTTGGGATCAAATTTATACTGCAATGCATGGTGACACTGCCATGCTATACAGAAAATGTATTAATTCACATGTGATTGAAACTTTGTTTTTCCTGCAGCAATAATAGCAGAGATTGTGGTTAGGCTGAAATGCAACCTGGACCAAGTTGACAACTGAAGCTTTTTGCTACAGCACAAGGGTCGATAAATTACAATGAGCTTTATTTTATAGCAATTCTATTTAGTTAAGCAAATGCAGAGAAATAAATTACTATAGCACTCCATTTAACATGCCATTTTTTACAGGCTTTGGGGTTAGTCAACAATCATAGTAATAAAGAGGTAACAACAAATCTTCTAGGGTTTGCAGCCGGATTTTATTATAAAGCGACAAGCTTTCGGCTACTAGCTCAGTAGCCATCTTCAGGTCGATTATGTATCGGCGGTCTTGCCTTGATGGATGCGAGGCGTTTACTGGTGTCGCTTAGCAACCTCATGACACTTGCAGTCCCACTTCACTGTGATTGGTCGAGGCGGCGGTCACCCATCCAAGTAAATTCTTGGCTGTCTGGGTGGCGCCGTGTCATGTTTCTTGAAACCGACGTTTCGACCCTCATTCTGGGGGTCTTCTTCCAGTTCTGCCCTGCAAGAAGACCCCAGAATGAGGGTCGAAACGTCGGTTTCAAGAAACATGACGCGGCGCCACCCGGACAGCCTAGAATTAACTGACTCTGGCCGCGGAAGCCTACGATTATAACCATCCAAGTGCTCACCACGCTGACCGTTGCTTAACTGCCGCCTCGACCAATCACAGTGAAGCGGGACTGCGAGCGTCATGAGGTTGCTAAGCGACACCAGTAAACGCCTGGTATCCATCAAGGCAAGATCGCCGATACATAATCAACCTGAAGATGGCTACCGAGCTAGTAGCCGAAAGCTTGTCGCTTTATAATAAAATCCGGCTGCAAACCCTAGAAGATTTGTTGTCATTTACTCGCCGGGAAAGCCTGCATTCGCAAATAAAGAGGTAATTAGATGACTAAGAAAATTGTCACAGGAGCATGCACTCAACTGCAATTAAATTCAATTCAAAATTCTGGGGGATCTGAATTTCGAGTTGATCTTCAGACTTGCATACTTGTGCTAGAACATGTATCGGGATTTGTATGTCAGATAGGTCCCGGCCCTTTCCCTCAAACAAACTGTTCATATATTTGGTAAATACTGGAGCATCTAAAAAAAAAATCCCTCATACATTTTGTGTATGCCCATTTTAACTTTGACTTGCATCTCACACATGCATGTGCTTTGGCCAAACCTAAAGCATAACCAAAAACTCAAACGCAGGAATTAGTGATTGATAGGATAAGTGGAAGGATGCCATTGTTTGTTCATTCAGTCTATTTTCCAAGTTAGAAGAAACATGTGTTTCATGCCTAAATAGGATCTTTGTTTTCGTTTTTTGTTGCTGTCTTCAAAAAATTTTCCCATTCTCCATAGCAGGTAAGCAGAGTTTAATCGAATGAAAAGTCTTCATGAAATAATATTTGAACTGAATGACTAAGTGTGGTGGGGGCCATACTCCAGTGGCAATCTCCCATCATCTTATATACTTTGAATGCTAAAACTCTTCCCCCTTCCCCCCCCTCCCCCCATCTACTTTTGTGACACGAGTCAATGAAGGCCCAATACAAGTTCTGATACAAGTGTCCATACAAGTTCTGAATTTGTTCCAGATATAAACAAAACATGTGAAGACTGTGAACTGCTGCAGGGTGACCTGGATAGAATATTTGAATGGGTAGGTCAGCATGGAATGAAGATAAATGCCAAGAAGAGTCAGCTTATTAGGTACACAGATAAAAAAAACTAAATGTTAATTGTGGTTATAGGGTGGGGTCAGAATTGCTTGATAAGTGCTCCAAGTGTAAATATCTTGTCAAACGTTTGATAATAAACTCAACTGGGCAGAGCACATTGGGCAGGTGGTAGGAAAAGGTTTCAAAATCCTTCATTTAGTGGAGAGGGTGATTAGAGGATGTACCAGAGAAATTAGGGAGTTGGGTTACAAAACTTTTGTCAGACCATTGGTTGAATATGGCGGTGTAGTATGGGACCCACATTTTGGTTATGATTTGGGGTATCATTTTGGTTATCAAATACAGGAATTGAAAGGTGTGCAAAGAAGGGCAGCTAGATTTGTTTGTGGAAATTATCACAGGATCTTATATGATAAAGGGACTGGATTGAGACACATTGGAGGAAAGGAGGAGGGTGAAGAGAGTACTGGGAACATACATGGCAGGAGTTGGAGGGATATTTGTCTGAGAATTACAAATAGTGCATGTAAGGGGAAAGGCGACCATGACCACAAGCTGGTGCTTGATTTGATGCATAAGGGAGAGGGATTTCCCGAGCCAGGCCACGTAGCTTTACATACATATTTGTCACAATTAATTTAATTTTAATTGCAATGGAGCACAGGCTTCGGGGGCAATTTCCCTACACACCCATCTTCCCCCTATCCTGCACCTACCTACATTTGCCCTCTACAAATTTTATCTTTAAATTCTTTCAAAGTTTTCAGTAAATTATTCATCATTTCTCTTGGTAATTCATTCCAATCCCTGACACCCTTACCTAAAAAAACAGAATCTTCCCACACCCTTGTGCCTGAAATCGAGTGCCAGCTTGTGGTCATGGTCATCATTTCCCTTCCATGCAGTACTTTTCATACCTATTGCAATATCTTTCCATGCCTCATCGCCAGTATATGCCCTGTACATTCCCATGACGATCCTCATCCTCCTCCTGTCTTGCAATGAATCCCATTCCAGCTCCTTTATCATATCCGTCACTGATTGCATTCTGCGATAATTTCCAGAAACAAATCTAGCAGCCCTTTTTTGCACCCTCTCCAACTCCTGTATTTGATACGTAAAATGCGGGGCCCATACTACCCTACCATATTCGAGCAATGGTCTGACCAAAGTTTTGTAACCCAATTCCTTGACTTCTCTCGTACATCCCCTCATCACTCTCTCCAACAAGTGCAGAACTTTGAAACATTTTCCTACCACCTGTCCTATGTGTCCTGGCCAGTTAAGTTTGTTATCAAAAATAATGCCAAGATATTTACATTTCGAGTCTTCAGTAAGCAATTCTTTCCCCACCTTATATTCATAATTAACCTTTTGTTTTTTATTTGTGTATCTAATAAGCTGACTCTTCTTTGCATTTATCTTCATCCCATGTGTACCAACCCAACTAGATATCCTGTCCAGATCACCCTGCAACTGTTTACAATCCTCTATCGTTTTGATTCTTTTATAAAGCATTATGTCATCTGCAAACAATCTAATTTCAGATAGTAAACAATCGACACAATTATTCATTAGAATAATGAATAGCAATGGTCCCAATACGCTACCCTGTGGCACTCCCATTTTTAAATGTACAGAACTCACAACAGCATGTGAATATTTATTTCTGTCATTTAATTATCTCCATACGTAATTTACGATAGTCTGACAAGAGTAGGGGGGGGGGAAGGGTAGAGGCAAAAGCCACATCGGGCTATGTGGGGTGAGGGGGGTTCATAAGGGGCCAAAATGGGGCTTTGTGGTTTATGGACACTTCCTGACGCAACAAAAATTAAAATTATGATTAGGCTGTAATGGTTTCACTAGATACTACATGGACAGATCTGAGTGGCCAGGTGAAAGGCTTGTACCTGACTAACCGTGTTCCTAGTGAACCATCTACTGATATATCAGATGTAAAACCTACTGTTAAAACAGGATGGAACATATGCTAAATAAAATAAAGTCTTCAAGATTTAATAATTATGCTTACTATGTGAAAAAGTTCATTATAGTGAAAAATTTGCTTGAACATTGAGTTTTGTAAGGATTGACGGTAGAAGCTTCCAACAGTAACAACAGATATAGTATAATAAAGTCTGATTGAAAACAATATTCGTCACTAACCGTGACAATACAATGAGTGTTACAAATAGGTACGTCCAAACTTTCAGGAAACATTCCTCACACACAAACAAAGAAAAAATGTTATGTGGACATGTGTCCGGAAACGCTTACTTTCCATTTTAGAGCTCATTTTAGTTTCGTTAGTATGTTAGTACGCTCTCCTGACCTCAACCCTCTTGACTTCCATTTATGGGGGCATTTGAAAGCCCTTGTCTACGCAACCCCGGTACCAAATGTATAGACTCTTCGTGCTCGTATTGTGGACGGCTGTGATACAATACGCCATTCTCCAGGGCTGCATCAGCGCATCAGGGATTCCATGCGACGGAGGGTGGATGCATGTATCCTCGCTAACGGAGGACATTTTGAACATTTCCTGTAACAAAGTGTTTGAAGTCACGCTGGTACGTTCTGTTGCTGTGTGTTTCCATTCCATGTTTAATGTGATTTGAAGAGAAGTAGTAAAATGAGCTCTAACATGGAAAGTAAGCGTTTCCGGACACATGTCCACATAACATATTTTCTTTGTTTGTGTGTGAGGAATGTTTCCTGAAAGTTTGGCCGTACCTTTTTGTAAGACCCTGTATATTGGGTTCACTGCAACACAAGGGTCCCAAGAAGAAAATGAGCTATAGGTCTGAAATTTGGTTTGCACGTTTCTGAGGTCATATTATTTGAGGAAATGTTTCAGGTAAAACCATCAGATTTGTTGGATGTATATAAAGTTGTTCGAAATGTGGACACATTGTCACAATTTATTCCACAACAAGTAAGTATTAAGTTCTATTTCTTTTTATTGCAAGTGTAGGCAGTTCTATCATTACCGTCGCACCACAATCTGATAATAAATTCTTGTACAAGTAGACAAAAAAAAAAAAAAAAATCGAAAATAAAGAATAACATTTTTTGATATCTCGCTTGGTTTTCGAGATATTGCATGTTAAAAATCAGTTACAGGTGTAATTCCTTCAGCTTTTGGTGACGTTTCTTCTGGTCCAGGCCATATTTCAACCTAACATCAACTAGTAGTGGAAAAAAAACTTTATTTTCGATTTGTCTCGTCGAGCTACATACGAATTCATCATCAAATTTGGAATGGCGAAATTTTTCTTCCGGTCCAGGCTGTATTTTAACCTAACCACGCCAAATTTGAGAAGTAAGTTCTCGAAAACTAAGCGAGATATCAAAAAATGGTATTCTTTACTTTCATTTTGTCTCGTCGACTTATATAAGAATCCATTATCAAATTGCGGCGCCACGGTTATCGTAGAATGCCCCAAGTGTATCCTAAGATTCATTTTCGGAGAGAAAACTGCATTCCGCGTCCATTTGTAATGTAGAGAACATGTAGCGACACACGTAATGAAACAAACCATTCAGTTATTGAGTAAGACATATTGCGCCGAGATGTTTACATTCATAAAAATAAAGTATGGCATTAGATGTTAATATTCGCATAGACGCCATTTTAATCCTTCGTTATAACTTAAACGAAAAGAATTCGCGTTTACGCGGACATGATCCCTGGACCAAGTAGCAAAAACTTACAGAATTACATGCCTATACGTTGTAAGAAACTTTTGTAACAGGATTCCTGGCCGATTTTGACGTTTGTGATACATCGACGTACTTTTTACCACTCTAATAGTAAATTAAGTGTCGAATTATTCCTGCAGCGGGTGGTCTTTCACTTTACCTGAAGCATTTTCTCAATTAATGCTTCCTCAGAAACGTGTGAACTAAATTGCAGGCTGACAGCACATTTTCCTCTTGGAACCCTGGGGTTGCACTGGAACCTAAATATCTGCCACCGCAAATCGTGTAAAATAATGGCGCAAATAAGAAACCATCAAGTTTAAAAAATGATTACAGGGGGATTCTACGATAACCGTGGCACCGCAATGGCTGCTTATGTATCTCGACGAGACAAATTGAAAGTAAAAGAAATATATATATATTTATAATTTTGATATCTGGCTTAGTTCTCGAGATATTGTACCTCAAAATCGACGTAGGTTGAAATGCGGCGTGGACCATAAGAAAAATTTCGCCATAACCAAATTTGATGATGTATTCGTCTGTAAAGAATATTTTATGTATATATATATATATATATATCTGGCTTGGTTCTCGAGATATTGTACCTCAAAATTGACGTAGGTTGAAATGCGGCCTGGACCAGAAGACAAATTTCGCCATAACCAAATTTGATGAAGTATTCGTCTGTAAAGAATATTTTTTTTTTTTTTTGATATCTCGCTTAGTTCTCGAGATATTGTACCTCAAAATTGACGTAGGTTGAAATGCGGCCTGGACCAGAAGGAAAATTTCGCCATAACCAAATTTGATGCTGTATTCGTCTGTAAAGAATATTTTTTTGATATCTCGCTTAGTTCTCGAGATATTGTACCTCAAAATTGATGTAGGTTGAAATGCGACGTGGACCAGAAGAAAAATTTCGCCATAACCAAATTTGACGATGTATTCGTCTGTAAAGAATATTTTATATATATAGATATATATATATCTGGCATAGTTCTCGAGATATTGTACCTCAAAATTGACGTAGGTTGAAATGCGGCCTGGACCAGAAGAAAAATTTCGCCATAACCAAATTTGATGATGTATTCGTCTGTAAAGAATATTTTTTATATATATACAGTATATATATATCTCGCTTAGTTCTCGAGATATTGTACCTCAAAATTGACGTAGGTTGAAATGCGGCGTGGACCATAAGAAAAATTTCGCCATAACCAAATTTGACGATGTATTCGTCTGTAAAGAATATTTTATATATATATATATATATATCTCGCTTAGTTCTCGAGATATTGTACCTCAAAATTGATGTAGGTTGAAATGCGGCGTGGACCAGAAGAAAAATTTCGCCATAACCAAATTTGACGATGTATTCGTCTATAAAGAATATTTTATATATATATATATATATATATATATATATATATGTGTATATATATCTGGCTTAGTTCTCGAGATATTGTACCTCAAAATTGACGTAGGTTGAAATGCGGCCTGGACCAGAAGGAAAATTTCGCCATAACCAAATTTGATGCTGTATTCGTCTGTAAAGAATATTTTTTTTTTTATATATTTTGCTTAGTTCTCGAGATATTGTACCTCAAAATTGACGTAGGTTGAAATGCGGCGTGGACCATAAGAAAATTTCGCCATAACCAAATTTGATGATGTATTCGTCTGTAAAGAATATTTTATATATATATATATATATATCTGGCTTGGTTCTCGAGATATTGTACCTCAAAATTGACGTAGGTTGAAATGCGACGTGGACCAGAAGAAAAATTTCGCCATAACCAAATTTGACGATGTATTCGTCTGTAAAGAATATTTTATATATATATATATATATATCTGGCATAGTTCTCGAGATATTGTACCTCAAAATTGACGTAGGTTGAAATGCGGCCTGGACCAGAAGAAAAATTTCGCCATAACCAAATTTGATGATGTATTCGTCTGTAAAGAATATTTTTTATATATATACAGTATATATATATCTCGCTTAGTTCTCGAGATATTGTACCTCAAAATTGACGTAGGTTGAAATGCGGCGTAGACCATAAGAAAAATTTCGCCATAACCAAGTTTGACGATGTATTCGTCTGTAAAGAATATTTTATATATATATATATATCTCGCTTAGTTCTCGAGATATTGTACCTCAAAATTGATGTAGGTTGAAATGCGGCGTGGACCAGAAGAAAAATTTCGCCATAACCAAATTTGACGATGTATTCGTCTGTAAAGAATATTTTATATATATATATCTGGCTTAGTTCTCGAGATATTGTACCTCAAAATTGACGTAGGTTGAAATGCGGCCTGGACCAGAAGACAAATTTCGCCATAACCAAATTTGATGATGTATTCGTCTGTAAAGAATATTTTTTTTTTTTTTTTTTGATATCTCGCTTAGTTCTCGAGATATTGTACCTCAAAATTGACGTAGGTTGAAATGCGGACTGGACCAGAAGGAAAATTTCGCCATAACCAAATTTGATGCTGTATTCGTCTGTAAAGAATATTTTTTTGATATCTCGCTTAGTTCTCGAGATATTGTACCGTGACTCAGGGTTACTTGGACCCTAGGGGGTAACTTGATCCCATTTCGATAAAATGATAAAATCCCGCTCAGGTACTTATTTGTTGAGGAGATGCACGTAGTTCCTAGTTTCCCGGCTAGGTAGAAGCATTCTGCAGACTGTAGCACTATCCACATGGTTATCTAAGCTACTTCCTGAGTTTAGTTGAGGTTACGTTGTTGCCTAGCAACGTGCACAGAATTTTCCACCCGACAACTTTTATGCTTTCAAAGCATACAATTCATTGTTGAAATCAGGTAAGTGCATTTTTTTATTGTAAGACCCCTTACTAATGTAATTTCAGCCAAAGATTGTCAACATCAATAGTTATTTAAGTTATTTATAACAAAATCTGCGACAGGGAGCCGGTAGCCTAATTCTAGGGTTACTTGAACCCACCAATGGCGTGACTAATTTCAGCCTCGTGTTAGTATCAGACGCTTTTATTGCACACCTTGAAAGCAAACGTCAGGATTTTGTTAAGACTAGTCCCACCAAAAAGAGGAAACTGCAAGTCCCAGCCGGAAAAAGCATTAGTGCCGCTGACGTCAATGATTCAATTGAGGATAAAACATCCAATCAATCCAATAAGAGGAAAGGACAAATAGAGAAATCTTATAATAAGGTGCTCGCATCAAACCGCAAGAAAAAGCAAACGAAAAGAGGCTGGGAATCATCGTCTGAAGATGCAGATAATTTCAGCCTCCAATCGTTGAGAGAAAGTTAAGTTTTTTGAACAGTGAATTTGATCCTTTGGGGCTTGTAGATTTGCCGTCAACTAGTGACACTAGTGAAGTTAGAGCGAAGAATAAACTCTCCAATCAAGGTGAAAACATCATCGAGGATAAGGAAGATGAAAACTTAGTTGAAAATGAACTAAAAGAAACATTAGTCGAAGGCAATTTCTTCATAGTGTTGTGGGAGAAAAAGGAATTTCCCGGCATCATCACAAATATTGATGAAGAAGGAGCGGTTGTTGAGTGCATGCAACGCACTCTAAAAGGTTGGAAATGGCCAGAGTTGAAAGACATTCTACATTATAAGTGGAGTGGCATTAAAAAAAAGATTGATCCCCCTAAAATGCTAAAAAGGGGAATATTTTCTGTCCAGTCAATCAAAGAAAATATCTAGATAAAGAACCAATATGTAATTTTCTGTTTTTGTAACTTTAATGTTCTGGAAAATATATTTCTTCATTGATTAAATTGTATTTTTTCAGATCCTATGTCCTACATGAACCCAACAGAAGCTTACAATGCTTTATTATATGGAAACTAAACATGGGTCCAAGTAACCCAATCCAAGGTCTACTTGAAACCATTAAAAAAAAAATTCATGAATTTTAAAAATCAAATAAATCAAAATTAAAGGTTAAATTCTTAATTTACAGGTATTCTTTATAAATTATAAGTAAAGAAATCATACTATATGTATTAATATAAATAAGGATTGATTAGAAATACCGCTAAAAGCGGGTCCAAGTAACCCTGACTCACGGTACCTCAAAATTGATGTAGGTTGAAATGCGACGTGGACCAGAAGAAAAATTTCGCCATAACCAAATTTGACGATGTATTCGTCTGTAAAGAATATTTTATATATATATATTTATATATCTGGCTTAGTTCTCGAGATATTGTACCTCAAAATTGACGTAGGTTGAAATGCGGCCTGGACCAGAAGAAAAATTTCGCCATAACCAAATTTGATGATGTATTCGTCTGTAAAGAATATTTTTTATATATATACAGTATATATATATCTCGCTTAGTTCTCGAGATATTGTACCTCAAAATTGACGTAGGTTGAAATGCGGCGTGGACCATAAGAAAAATTTCGCCATAACCAAATTTGACGATGTATTCGTCTGTAAAGAATATTTTATATATATATATATATATATCTCGCTTAGTTCTCGAGATATTGTACCTCAAAATTGATGTAGGTTGAAATGCGGCGTGGACCAGAAGAAAAATTTCGCCATAACCAAATTTGACGATGTATTCGTCTGTAAAGAATATTTTATATATATATATATATATATATATATATATATATATATATATATATATCTGGCATAGTTCTCGAGATATTGTACCTCAAAATTGACGTAGGTTGAAATGCGGCCTGGACCAGAAGGAAAATTTCGCCATAACCAAATTTGATGCTGTATTCGTCTGTAAAGAATATTTTTTTTTTTTTGATATTTTGCTTAGTTCTCGAGATATTGTACCTCAAAATTGACGTAGGTTGAAATGCGGCCTGGACCAGAAGAATAATTTCGCCATAGCCAAATTTGATGATGTATTCGTCTTTACCTCGACGAGACAAATGGAAAATAAAGAATAAAGTTTTTTGATATCTCGCTTAGTCCTCGATATATTGTATCTCAAAAGTAAGGAGGTTAGGGTGACATCCGGCTTGGACCAGAAAAAAAATTTCGCTGAAACCACTGTATCTACCCGGTGGAAATGTACAATTGGTGTTTTATTTTGTTCCTGGTGTTTGTTGTTGTGTTGAAATACAGCCTGGACCAGAAGAAAAGTCACCAAATTACAAGGAATTACACCTACAACTGATTTTTAAGATGCTATATCTCTAAAACCAAGCGAGTTGTCAAAAAAAATTATTCTTTATTTTCGATTTGTTTTGTTGAGTTCTATAAGAATTCACTATCAGATTGTGGCGCCATGGTAGTGATAGAACTGCCGATTACAATATTAGCGTGGTTGCCAACTGTTGTCTTATGATAATTCATCACTCTTGCCTTCCAACCTTTCTTAGAAAAAGTGGCGTATACTATTTCGTTATAAATTGTAAAATAATTGTTGTTCAATGAAATGTAGTAATAATCTTTCACCACCACGAAATACAAACTTGAATATCAGCACGGGGAGAAAAGCTTTTTCACATCTCTAATGTTACAAGTGAACGGAAATAGTGTCAAAAATCAAGTGAGAAGTATTACATCTACAGTATCTTTACTTACCAATTCCGTGCACACAAAATACCAGCAATCGACAATCTACGCATTTTTTTACTTTTTTTTTTATTTAAGTTGACGATCAAAGATATCGCTGCTAACAGTGCTCTGGAAGCCATGGAGGAAGGAATAATATGGAGACGACGCAAGAGACCTTTACCACGCATGGGAGTGAAGCAGGCCGGCGGAGGAGTGGGGGGGCATGGCCGGAATGGTGGGGGCTTGACCGCTTCCCAACAAACACGGGGAATATGTACAAACACCTCAAGGGGACTCTAGGATAAACGTGACGCCGCAATCTGGTGATGGATTATTATGTAACTCGATGAGACAAATAAAAAATGAAGAATAAAATGTTTTGATATCCTGCTTAGTTTTCGAGATATTCTGTCTCAAATGTGAAATGGTTTTGGTTGAAATTCAGAAGAAAAAATTATTCAAAGTCAAATTTTATGATGAATTTTTATTTAAAAATACGAGACAAATAAAAAATAAAGAGTAAAATGTTTCGATATTTCACCTAGTTCTCGAGATATACTGTCTCAAAAGTGAGGTGTCTTGAGTTGAAATGCAGAAGAAAAATTTCGCAAAAGTCAAATTTAATGATGGATTCTTATGTAACACGACGAAAAAACTCGATAATAAGGAATAAATGTTTTCGATATCTTGCTTAGTTTGGGGGATATACAACATCCAAATTGAGGGGTTTAGGTTTGGATGCAGGCTGGACCAAAAATTAATTCTGTCAAAGCCACAATGATTACATGGTTGACATGCAGAATGGATATTTCAGTTTTATTACTACCACTTGTGGTTAGTCTGAAATGTGTCCTAGACCAGAAAAAAAGTAAGAGGACCCAATCTAGGGATGAGCAACCCAGACATTTTGTAGGCTGGTACCAGTAATAAAATGTTTATTCAGTCACCTTAATGAACATTCTCTTGGTCAAGATGTGTTGTCTAATTTCACAGCCCTACTTATTAGGACAATTGTAAAAAAATTATCTCTCAGTTAGATTTAGATACGGGTGGGGGGGGGGGAGAATGTTGTACAATAAAAAAGAGACTAAATTAGAAACACATTCCCCAAATTGATTTTGTTCAAAGGCCAATAACTTCTTTATTTATGAAGCCCATTTTTATTTCTGCATGAACCTGTTTCGACATAAATAGATGAGAAAGATTTCAAAATCGGTAAAAATAGGTATAGACGTATTTACAAACAGAAACAAGTCTTATATGAAGCTTTAAAAATAACCTAAGTCAATGGCCTGAAATAGCTATTTAAAAAATTAATAAAACTCACAGCTTCTCACATAACAGTTAATTTCATCATCCATTGTCAGTATAATCAGCAACGTGACGAAAGAAATCGTAATAGTAAATTCACTGAATCGCGAAGTAAAACACGCCCCTTTAAATCTCATTTTAAACACTCGTTAAAAAATAATGCTAGTCTATTATGTGCAAAATAGCAAGTTTGCTGATTTTCTACACTACACCAAGAAAAACTTGAGAACAAAGTCATCCCATTGAGAGCTATGACTAAATATTTATAGACGTGCTGCAAAGTTTGCGGTGTCTACCGCTCACTTCAACAACGATAATTACAATTCAACTTACTTATGAAATGATATTCCAGGTTCTTTCCTGTCTGGCCTATTTGTGCAACCGTACGCAACACAAGCTGGCACAATACTAAATGAAATAATCACTGCATCTACCACAATGTGAACACCTTAATTGTTGGGAAGCGCCATGTGGTCACTGCCGGTGCTGCCACCATGCGGAGAGTTTAGTGCTTGCTTCACCGATTTAACGTCACTTCTCCTCCATATAATTCCTTCCTCCATGCTGGAAGCAGTCTGCGAAACAGTTATAATTTCAAACACTATCCGTACGACAAATTAAATCGATCTTGTAACACAAAAAAAAAACTTTAAAAGAGTAAATAAAAACACGTTTAATTTTCGATGTAACTAAAGAGATTACTCATTACAACGTCACTTAAACTGATTTGTTTTATATATCGGATTATAAGCAATAATAATTTAAAAAAACATAATAGAATTATTTTCTAGCAATTCTATAAAGCAGTTTCAAAAATAATAGCAGTAATTCGATTGGCTTAGTGATTAGTTTATTTACATTGTTGTTCCACCTAAAATCTGCTCTCAAAGTTCGAATTTTCCTAATATTGCTATATCACTGAGAAAAGTGCGCAGCCTTTTAAAAATTTCAAGGAATGTTTCGCTTTTCTCGGTAAGCGGCGGCATTTGGCAACTTCTAAACTTGGGATGGCAACAATGGAAGCTAAGTAATGTTCAAAGGGGCCGCAATCTCACAGTTTTTGCCCCGGCTCGGAAAATTCGTAGATCCGCCGCTGGGAATTTAGTCGCTCCTAAGACGACGTGAGTGTTTGACCAGGCACGCCCCTGCTGAACAACCTTGTGGGTTTTTCAGAACTTTTCTTTTCACATCATTTCTGGAGTTTATGCCCGCCCCCCCTAAAATCGACATCCACTTCGTTTGTGGACCGTGTTTTTTTTTTTTTTTTTTTTTAAGGTCTCCTGTTTTTCCGTTTTTGAGGGCGGATATATACTCCACAAGGGCAATATCCGCGTCGTTTCTAGATCTGATACCCCCTTTAAAGTCGACATCCGCTTCTTACCTTCTTTTTTTTTACTAACCGACTTCAAAAAAAGGAGGAGGTTCTCAATTCGTCTGTATTTTTTTGTATGTATGTTCAGCGATATCTTCGACAATTTTTAACGGATTTAAATTAAATTTTTTTGGTGGATAGGGTATACCTCCAAAGTGGTCCCATATGAATTTCATTGTGAAACCACCCCTTCTACACCCCTCCGCCCCAAAATTTTTATACAAATCCACATTTTTATTCGATCTCGATGAAACTTTGGACATATATAGCCAAAAATAAAGGGAAAAATACTGTCAACTTCTGGTTTAAAAAAACTGAACCCCTCTTCCCCTATCCACACTCTTAATTTTTGACAATTTTCTTTATTCAAAGCTACAGTCGACACCATTTATCAGATCTCCATTAAAGTTGGCAATTATATGTTGTTTTTCATGGAGAAGGATTCTGACCAAAAAAATCAAAATAAAAACCACCCCTCTCCCATTTACACCCCTTAATTTTGTAGAAACCTACATTTCTTATCTGATTTTTACTGAACTTTCGCCATGTATACTTTAAAACAAATAAAAAAATCCTGTCAATATTTGGTCTTCCAAAGTTCAATCCCCCCCCCCTCCTTCCACCCCATTAATTATTGTCAATGTTCTTCATAAAAAGCTACAATCGTCACCGTTTGACCGATTATCATCAAAGTTGGCATATACATGTAATTTTTCATGGAGAATCTGGCCAAAAAATAAATACCCCCCCCCTCTCCTTAATTTTTATACAAACCCACATTTTTTATCCGATTTCGATGAAACTTTGGACATGTATAGTAAAAAATAAAGAGAAAAATACTATCAACTTTTGGTTTTGAAAAAAACTGAAGCCCTCTCCCCCTATCCACCCCCTAAACTTTTAGCAATGTTCTTTATACAATGATACAGTCGACACATTTAACTGGTCTCCATTAAAGTTGGCATATACATGTAATTTTTCATGGAGAAAGTTTCTGACAAAAAAAAATTAAATAAATAAATAAACCACACCATGTCTCCCTTTACACCCCTTAATTTTTTAGAAATCTGCATTTCTTATCTGAATTTTATTGAACTTTGCCCATGTATACTTTAAAACAAAGAGAAAAATACTGCCCACACTAGCTTTACAAAAACCAAACTACTCTTCGTCTCCACACCCCTTAATTATTTATTTATACATACCTACAGTTTTATCTGATATAAATAGAAATTTACACACGTATACTTTATATCAATCAGAAAAGGCAGTCTACATTTTGTATACAAAAGCTCAATCACTCTTCCCCTTTACCCTCACCCCTTTTAATTTCCAATATTCTTTACAAAAATCCACAGTTTTAAATCCCGTCAAAATCAGTTAAGCTATTTTTAAGTCATGGCATAATATTTATAAAATAAATGTGTCGTAATGTCTCAACATGTACGTCAGATTTCAACTTTGATCCCAAGCATTCACCAATTAAAAATCCATATTTTTTGTGTGATGGCGGAGCAAACAGATTTATTCCAGAGACAGATTTCTGGGTATGTATGGAATGTGGTATGTATTAATGCTCAGATGTTACATGTTTCGGTTATCGAGCAGCAGCTTTAACAGATGTTATGATAAGATCGAAACATAGCCTGACATTCCTTAACACACGCCCAATTCACCCCGTTCTGGAAGTGGTTTTGGTATATAAAGACAGAATTCTTCTTTGAAAGCAAGCGCTTTAATCTCTGAGCTACCAGGAAGTTCGCAAAATGGGAACTACTACGGCATATTTAAAATACTAAACGAAGTATAATACCACTAAAAATTTCAAAATAAGATAATTGTTTAAAAAAACATAAAAATTGCCTAAAAAAAGCACTAAAAATTTTAAAATAACTTTGTTCCTTGCTTAGTAAAAAGTAAATCTAAATAGACAACATTTTACATTACTTTCATTGAAATTTTTACATTAATTAGTTATTTTTGGAGTCGGTGCCAGCGAAAGCAAGAAAAACAAAAAGATAAAAACAATAAAGAATACCAATAATTCATAAAAAAATCATGTTACTGCTTACCTACAATTAATGCTACAAACATGTATCAACAAAACTGAAACATACAGATGATACGCTGATATTATACTCCGTAAATCGTTTACTTCATGATGCAAACTACCAACTGACACTGTAGCGCCAGAGATATGCCTGGATGACCAATAAGGCCAAGCCAAAGATTAAAATACTGTTAATTAGTTTCCCTAAGCTGTCTCCCACAATAACACTATCTACTTCACGACATGCTGTAAAATATTGGGAATTTTTGTACGTACTCCCCGTTTCGCCTCTAAGGCCAAAAGAAGTTCAGTAATTCGATCTTCGCGATGTGACAGCTGGCACCGACTCCAAAAAAAACTAATTAATGTCAAAATTTCAATGAAAGTAATGTAAAATTTTGTCAATTTAGATTTACTTTTTCCTAAGAAAGGTATAAAGTTATTTTAAAAATTTTGGTGTTTTTCTTTTTTTTTTTTTTTTGAAAGTGGTTTTTATGTTTTATTAAACAACTAACCCGTACCCGCGACTTCGTACGCGTGGATTAAGAATTTTGTTTGCCAGAATTAAATATAGAAAGTTGTTGGTAACGAAGGATTGGTCCCAAACAATATCGAGTCGGAATAATATTACAGGAAAGCTATCACTATATCATTGTACCGTCGAACCTATCTCTTGAAGAGAATCAATTTCCAACATATTTCTGTCACCATTCGATTAGGTCTCAAAATTTCGTGACTAAAACTGTTAATCATACTGGAAAAAAGTATCCTGTGCCCTTAATACAGATTTCCTTATAAAATTCCATCACAACGATATAGCCATTTAGTCGTCAAAACGTAACAAAAAGAGAGAGATTTACTTCCGTATTTATAATAATATTATTGTGGTTCACACTCACACACTGACTGCGAACAACACCTGAGGGATCATTATAACGTAAAAAAGTGTAGACCTACAACATTGCAAGACTGCCTACGATTTCCCTCGCATTGCACCCCTAACTTTCAAATATCTACAGTTAAACATTCAATCCGAATAACCTACGGCCCAGGCCTGACTCTTACGACAAAAAACAATTTTTAAAAATCTTAGCCTCTACGGAGATTTGAACCGGAGACCACGACGTTCGTAAGCAAGCGCTTTAACCACTGAGCTGGCAGTCCACTACACGGAAGTACGGTACGGAGACGTCCACATCCAACGTGTCTGTCTATCGCCGTATATCGAAGTTATGAGACAACATGTGTTACTTATACACATAATTTTTCAACCAAATGTAGACAGTATTTTTCTCCTTGTTTCAAAGGATAAGTGTGCAAAGTTTCATCGAGATCGGATGAAAACTGTGGATTTGTTAGAAGAACAAACAAACCAACAAACAAACATACATTCAACTTTATATATAAAGATCTTTCAACGAAATGTAAACAGTATTTTTTTCCTTGTTTCAAAGGATAAGTGTGCAAAGTTTCATCGAGATTGGATGAAAACTGTGGATTTGTATGAAGAACAAACAAACTAACAAACAAAAAAACAAACATACATTCATCTTTATATCTAAAGATTATTTTATTTAGCTCTACTGCTGTTCAACAATTTCAGAAGCTCACATGAGAGAGTGAGATTTCCGTCAACCCCTCATTACGCCTAACGTAATTAAGATAGGAGCGATTTGAGCACTGTGCGTGAAGGAAGATGCGGGCGGACTGTGCACCAGGAAGTCCCTGCAGGATGCGAGATGAGAGCAGCTGTGGACCGCGGTATCTGCAGTCGGTGACGCGTCGTGGTGATGGCGACCTCGCGCACTCTGCCGCTGCTGCTCCTGTGGGCGGCTCACAGCGCCTTCGCACAGTGCGGCGTCGACGACGCGACGCAGCGCTACTGGGGGGACTGCCAGTGGTCACGCGAGGACCAGACGGTCCAGATCAGACCCACAAACGACAGCGGAGTTGACTTTCACGTCATACCGGACACCACAGAGAGGGTCGGCAACTCGACGTACCGGTTCTGCGTGAGCTACTCCAGGATGTGGAGGGGCACTGAGTGCCAACTGCGTCTGGGGTTCAACCCCGACCTCGTCGTCGGCTACGTCACTGTCGAGAACACCTGCAGCGACCACGCGGGACTCAGGTAGCGTCGGCGGCACATGACGCGTTGCTGTTTAGCTAGGCAAAACAGCGTTTCTGAATTTTCTACATCTGCATATATACTCTGCAAATCACAAACTGTGGGTGGCAGAGGGTGCTCAGCACCAAATCTAATCTCTTTGTTGTGCATTTCAATCCCTAATGGTACTAGGGAAAAAAGAATTCATACAAGAATCAGTCCGGCACCTTATTTCTCTAATTTTATCTTTCCTGTCATTCCGACCCAAATAGGTTGGTGGAAGAAGTATTTCACTACACTCGTAAGTGAAAGTGGGAGTACGCATGTTTACCAATAAGTTTATACGAAACGTGCGTCGTCTATCTACCAGAGACTCCCAGCCTAGTCTACTAATCAGTTCTGTGACGCTTTCATAAGGACTGTAGCAAGCGGTCACGAATCGAGCGGCTCTTCTCTGTACTTTCTCTATACTTTCGATCAACCCCTTACGAAACGGATCCCAAATGGCACAACAATAGTCCAAATGTGGATGCACAAGAGATTTGTACGCTATCTCCTTTGTTTGTTCATTACAATTTTTCAAGATTCGACCTATGAATCGCAGCCTAGAATTTGCTCTACCTACTAACGAATTAATGTGTATGTCCCATTTCATGTTCCTTCGTACTGTTACTCCCAAAAATTTCATAGAATCGACCATATCAATAACTGAACTGTTTACCTCGTATTTCTGAACAATCGGATTCTTTTTGTTAGTTATGCTCATTGTCTTGCACTTTCTACAATTTAGAGTAAGTTGCCACTCAGCGCACCAAGCCAAAATAACATCCAGATCGCGCTGAATTTCTAAGCAATCGGCCAAATTTCTTACTTCCCTATAAATAACCGCATCATCAGCAAACAATCTAAAAAGGCTTTTCACTTTGTCTCCGAGATCGTTTACAAAAATTAAGAAAAGAAGTGGTCCTATTACACTTCCTTGAGGTACACCCGATGTAACATCTAGATTAGAAGAACTTTCTCCTTCAATGACAACATACTGCGACCGACCAGTTAGAAAATCCTTTATCCATTCACAAAGCTGATCCCATATACCGTACGCTCGAAGCTTCGCTAAGAGGCGGTTGTGTGGCACAGAGCCAAAGGCTTTCTGGAAATCTAAAAAAATTGCGTCTACTTGTGAACCTGCATCGATAACTTTCATTACGTCGTGTGTAAATAGGGCCAGCTGTGTTTCACATGATCTTTTCTTCCGAAATCCGTGTTGATTTGTTGTAAGCAAATTATTATCATCTAGAAAATTCATAATGTTCGAGCATATAATATGCTCCATAACTCTACTACAAACAGATGTTATAGATATGGGACGATAGTTCCCAGGATTACTTCGATCACCTTTTTTGAAAATCGGAGTTACTTGCGCGATTTTCCACTCTGAAGGTACTTTTCGCTCTTCTAATGATTTACTGAATAAATCAGACAGAAATGGGCCGATTTCCGCCATATACTCTGAACTCGTGAAGACTTCATATCATCGATACGCCGTGAAAGCCTTCGTTCTCAACTTTGGCTATGATTCTTTGTATTTAATTTTCACTGCTTCCAAACTTCCTACATTCTTTGAGAGTGTTGTACCTTTTCTTCTTGGTTCAGTTTTCTTTCTTTGATGTATTTCTGTCTTTCCTGAAAACCTACCTTCTGAATTACCTCCCTGAACAGTGTTCTGTTGTCTATAGTATCCTTATCACTCCAGCGTTTTTCATGTCCTTTGGAATTTCAGTGAACCATGCGGGTTTGGATTTGTATCTGTTTACTAAGGTCAAAATCTGTTTCGTTTATTGTTATCCATTCTGTATATGTGCCCGTAATTTTGCAGTCTTGTTTTCCTCATTATAACTGTTCATTTTTCTATTTTCAAATTTCTCGGTTTGGTCTTAATTTGTAATCAACATTACTATTACTTTTAGGTCCCAGTAATAACTGTTTTATTAATTTATCCAGATTTGTTTGCCCTCTTGGTGTGTGGCAGCATTAGTGAGTACACTTTGTGCACTTCTCTGGCCTCCACTAAAACTCACGTTTAATAACTTGTTTGTTCGGTACCAAGGGCGTATCCAGGATGAGAACTAGGAGGGAGGGTGGGGCAAGATCTGAACGGGGGGGGGGGCAACTCGTATTTTTCTCGAAAAGGGGACTGAAACATGACGATTTCTTACAACATGAAACTCAAACCTATTGAGGAAACTATTTTTATTTTTGATTAACATAGTAATCCAACCACTTAATCCACGGACCTACTATGTAGTTAATTAAGATCGTAACTCAATTATGGTTTTTTGTGTAACTGTCTGGGATTGTCAGAAAATTTTTAAATAACTTTATTTGTCAATATCTCACGGTATACTTTCACGAAATTTCGATTCACACTCATCAGGCATAATCCAGTCAATCGTTCCTGTCCCATAGTGCTCCTGAGCAAGTTCTTCACTCGCCGAAGCGAACTGAAGACAACTAGATTTTTCTTCTGGGGGAGGGGCAGCAGCCCTCCCCCCCCCCTGTCCCTCGCTGGGTACGCCCATGTTCGGTGCAACCTTAAACCAAATTAAACAAACATAAAAGTCAGCAACAGAAAAAAGCCAGCACAAAAAGCAATGCTCCCACAATCTTCCCACTCATGATTGACACGGTTGATTCCGTGAAGTATCTGGGGGTGATAGTACAAAGCAACATGAAATGGGACATGCACATAACTTCCGTCGTAGGCAAGGCTAATTCTAAATTACGATTCATAGGTCGTATTTTGAGGAATTGTAATGCTCAAACAAAGGAGATAGCGTATAAAACACTAGTGCGTCCGCATCTGGATTACTGTTGTGGGGTTTGGGGTCCGTATCGCAAGGTTCTGATTGACTCAGTTGAGAGGGTGCAGAGGAGAGCCGCTCGATTCGTGACTTGTTGTTACAGCCCTTATAAAAGCGTCACAGAATTGATACATAGATTGGGCTGGGATAGTTTGGAAGACAGACGACGTAGCTTGCGTTCGAATTTATTGGAGAATATGCGAAAAAATTTTAAATTTCGAGTGCAGTGAAATACTTCTTCCGCCAACCTATTTAGGTCGCAATGACCGGAGGGATAAGATTAGAGAAATAAGATGCCATACGGATGCTTTTATGTATTCCTTCTTTCCTCGCACTATTCGGGATTGGAATGGGCGGGTTTAGGATTGGTGCTTAGCACCCTCTGCCACCCACAATGTTTGTTATTTGCAGAGTATGAATGTAGATGTAGATGTAGATGATGACCCGCACCATAGTAGAGAAATGTATCTGGAAAAGTTAATAGACGGTGTTTAATTTAAAACATTTATGCAACAATCGTGTGACATGGCCATAAAAAGTTATTTCTTGGTCCTAGATCAATATTTGAAACCAAAAGATTCCTCGAATTGATTGTCATAGATTGTCTTACTTTAGATGATTTTTGTTACAACAAAAGCGAAAAGTAAACTCAGACTACCTGTTTTATTTTTCGTTTTAGCCACTGCACCTGTGACATGAAAGTATGGATAAGCGAGAGCGCGTTTACTCTGAAGATAATCTGGGACCAGGGGAGGGACAGCAGCTGGTACAGCGACTGGCTGTGGTCGGTGAGCTTCAAACGGGACTCTGAGCGACAGCAGTGCGAAAATGAGACGAGGTTCATCAAGATGCTGCGCCACATTCCCTTGAGATCCCTCAGCCTCGAGGACGTCGAGCTGTGGGACTCCCTGCCGTGGCTGATGCCGAGGCTTCGGCATCTCTCAGTCATAGGCCTGAAACTCATCAGCTTCGAGGAAGGCTGGTACCACAGTTTGATACCACTATTTAGAAATTGACCAAGTATAACGACGAAACCTTTACAAGCATAACCAATTATCGTTAGAACATCTAACATACCAAATACAGTTACTTTTTGCTATTTACAGCACAGCACTGTTATTTATTCTAGTAAATAATTGTATTGATTGTTTACTATCAAAAATTAGATTGTTTGATGGTGACATAGTATTACTACATAAAAGGATCAAAACAGTAGAGGACTGTAAACAGCTGCAGGGTGATCTGGACAGAATATCTACTCGGGTTGGTAAGCATGGGATGAAAATAAATGCAAACAACAGTCAGCTTATTACATACATAAACAAAAAATTAAATACTGATTATGATTATAAGGTGGGGAAAACATTGCTTGTTGAGTACTTGACATTTAAATATCTTGGCATTACATCTGATAAAAACCTTAGGTGGGTAGGATTCATTGGAAAGGTAGTAGGAAAAGGTTCCAAAATTCTGCATTTGTTGGAGAGGGTGATGAGGGAATGTACGAGAGAAGTAAAGGGATTGGGTTACAAGTCTTTGGTCAGGCGATTGCTTGAATATGGTAGTATAGTATGGGACCCACATTTTACGTATCAAATACAGGAGTTGGAGAGGGTGCAGAGAAGGACTCGTAGATTTGATTCTGGAAATTATCGCAGAACACAATCATAACAGATATGATAAAAGAGCTGGAATGGGATTCATTGGAAGACGAGAGGAGGGTGAAGAGGGTCATGGGAGTGTACAGGGCATATACTGGTTTAAGAATTAAAAGTAATGCACGGAAGGGAAAAGATGACCATGACCACAAGCTGGCACTCAATTTCAGGCACAAGGGTGTGGGAAGATTCTCTTTTCTAGGTAAGGGTATCAGGGACTGGAATAAGTTACCAAGAGAAATGATAAATTATTTACCAAAAACATTGAAATAAATTAAAGTACAATTTGTAGAAGGCTAATGTAGATGGGTGTAGGAAAGGGAGAAGATGTATGTGTAGGGAAATTGCCACCAGAGCGTGCGCTTCAATGCAATATTTTTAAAAATGTTTTCTTTGTATTATATTTCCAGATCCTAGTTAAACGGAATAGTGTCACTCTTCAAACACTTGAAGTGTCGCGAGCTAGTCGTGTAGTTGAGGGACTTAGTGAGGTCCTGCAGCACTGTATCTGATGACTGAAATGCCGTGGACAATGTAGCACGTATTGCTGTCACCATCTCGACTTTAGTGAGATTAGTATCCCGGGATGGTTAAAGCAACTGTTTAAACCTTCAACAATATTTCATGTTAGTGTCGAATTTCAAGAGATTTTTCTAGAACTTCTAGTCAAAGATGAAATTTATCTAGTTTCTGTTCAACCCGATGGGGCTTGGAGGGATATTGGTCAAAGAATTTGGAATAGGGAATGGGAGGGGAAAGATGACCATAACCACAAGATGGCAATCGAATCCTTCAACATCGCACATACGCTTTCCCTCCAACTATATATATCTGTCACGAATCTGGCGGCCCTTCTCTGGACCTTCTCTAATGCCTCCATTAACCCCTTTTGATGGGGACCCCATACAGAACAACAATATTCCAAGTGAGGACGCACTAGTGACTTATATGCAATCCATTTAACTTCCGGAGTGCATTGATTTAAATTACGACCTACAAATCGGAGCATACGATTCGCTTTCACAATTCCATTCCCGATATGTTCATTCCACAACAAATTATTACGAATTATTACCCCTAGGTATTTAGCGGAATCCATAGTTCTAAGGACAGTACCATTAATTGTATATTCAGAGCTAAATAGTGTCACCTTTTTACTTATAAGCATGACTTGGAAGTTTCTAGCGTTTTACTCCAACTGCCAGTCTTTACACCACGCAATTATTTTCGTAATATCGTCTTGTAACAAAGCGCTGTCTTCCTGGGTTTTGATTTCACTATAAATAATAACATCGTCGGCATATAATCTTTTCATCCCCCTTATTATGTCACACAAAACATTAATGTATATGACTTATATATACTTATACAATGTAATCAAATATTATTAAGGGAAACATGTTCTCTTATACACTAATTAGCAAAAAGAAAAGTATTAGATGATTTCTGAAGAGATGATAGTCTATATAAATAATTGTGTATACAAAAAAATTTCATTCATTTTGACACGTGATGCAATAGTATTACAAATGTTTTAGATGGATACATTTTTCTTCCGGCCTTGGAAGAGTTGGTGCTGTCAAGAAACGTATTGTCAGTGATACCTGATAACTTGGAAGGAATGAGAAGTTTAAAGCTTTTGGACGTTTCTGGTAATCAGATTACGACTTTGGCCAACACCTCGTCGGTATTACCGCAGCTTGAAGTATTGAACCTCAGCGGGAACGGTGTTTCCTCGGTGGATGGATGGTCGCTGCGCGCTCCAGAGCTGTCCTTGCTGGACCTGTCGCATAACAACATCTCCCGCCTGGACGAGAGCGTGTTCAGGGACCTGAAGCAGCTGCGCTACCTGAACCTCTCCGACAACAGGCTGGTCGCGTGGCCGTGGCCACACGGAGACTCCATCCACCTGGTGGACGTCTCCCGCAACCTCATCTCGCACGTGGCGCCGTGCGGGCCCCTGGCGGCCGTCGTCGGCACTGTGGACGCGTCCGGCAACATCGTCAGCGGCGACGCCGTCTTCACCAGAGGCGACGGCAGGTGGGCCCAGCAGCGCGCTTTTTTTTTTGCTGTCGTCAGTCTTTCGACTGGTTTGATGCAATCCTCCATCCCTTCCTATCCTGTGCTAACCTCTTCATCTCTACATACCCCTTACAACCCACGTCCTCAATTATCTGTTTCATATATTCTAATCTCTGTCTTCCTCTACAGTTCTGTTCCCTCCACTAACAAATTAACCAATCCTGCATGTATCAAAATATGACCTACTAATCTGTGTCTTCTTTCCGTAAGCTTCTTCAACTAACTTCTTTTCTCACCCATCATTTCCAAAACTCGTTCATTTCTTACTTTGTCTGTCCACCTAATTTTCAGTATACTTCTGTAGCACCACATTTCAAATGCTTCAATTTTCTTTATTTCCGGTATTCCTAAAGTCCATGTTTCACTACCGTAAAGTGCTGTGCTCCACACATAGAGTTTTAAAAAGTTCTTTCTAATTCCTAGATCAATATTTGAAACTAAAAGGTTTCTCTTTTTCATGAAGGCTCTTTTTGCTAGTGCTATTCTGCTTTTAACATCATTCCTGCTTCGGCCATCGGTTGTAATTTTGCTTCCCAAGTAGCAGAATTCACTCACTTCTGGTATTGCATCCGATCCTATTTTTATATTTAATCTACTAGTATTGGTATCATTTCTGCCACATTTCATCACTTTTGTCTTGCTTTGATTTATATTCAGTCCAAAATCTTCCTTCAGTATTTTGTTGGTGCCATTCAGTAACTTTTCAATATCCTCAGCCCTCTCTGCTAACAAGACAATGTCGTCAGCAAATCGTAGCATACTGATTTTTTTCTCCATGAAAACTTATGCCACATGGATATTTTTCTCTTACTTTATTCATTGCTTCTTCTACGTACAAGTTGAATATTAACGGGGAGAGACTACAACCTTGTCTCACACCCTTTTTAACAGCGCGCTTAGTAAGTAAAAACTATGGAACACTAGCTAATTAGCCCGTCGAAAAAGATGGACTGATCGCAGTGTTCCGGCCATTCATTTATTTGGAATTGCTGTTATTAGCTCTGATTTTCTTAAGGAGCGTCCATTAACTAAGTGGGGTGCTTAGTCTCTTGCTTCCCGGGACGGTTATACCCTCCACAAGGCGGTATCTGCATCTTTTCTAGACCTTATACCCCCTACAGTCGTTTGTTGGATTTTTTAAAAACCATTTTAGCTCTATTGTCCTTCAAAAGCTTACGTGAGTTTTCCATCGATCCGCTCCTCTTCGTGAGATTTCGCCGGATGTCCCCCACTTTAAAACTTACTATTTAATACAAATTTTTATACTTTTGACACGCGTTATATTGGTGAAATTCCACTTACTTCTTGTGGGTTTGGCGCTGCTTCAACTATGTCGTCACTGCCAATGTTTTGGCACTCAATCTGCAGCCCTCATCAGGACCCCCACTCCACCGCCTAGGCACCGACCGAGTCAGCCAACCACGCGCTCATTCGGAGGCTATAAGAACCAGCCTTCCGACGGATCCGGCACTTCACCAGAAGATGGCGACGGAGCCTCAGATCGCCGAAATATCGTGTGGAAACATCTTACTTACTCGGCTAGTCTCCCGAGAAGACTACATCCAAAATAGACAATTTTTCGCAAAAAAATCCAACTTCAGAATTTTTGATTATCCGAATTGGATCCGGTCCCAATTGATTCGGATAGTTGGAGTTCTATTCCTGTGACGGAACTGAATGCACTAGATTTGTAATATTAAGTGTATCTCCCAGAGACGTATTGTGATGTTAGCATTAGGTATCGCGCTTTCCAGGAGGTGCGTGCACTCTGTGAACCTGTCGTTCAACTCGTTACCCTCGCTGGAGACCTCGATGCTTAGCTCCCTGGACGCTCTGGACTGGGTTGACCTGGGCGGCAACCCTCTGGACTGCATCTCGTGCGCGCTGCCCGTGCTGCTGGACTGGCTGCGCTCCCCTCAGCGGACGACCCGCGTGCTGTCGCTGGGCAGGAACCAGTCTCTACTGTGCGCGGCGCCCGGCAGCACGCGGGGAATACCCGTAGTCGAGGTCGAGTTCGACGAGTCCAGGTGCCGCCAGCCGGCCGACCTGCCGCTGACGGTGGGCACGCCGCTGGGGGTGGCTGCCGGCCTCATAGTGATGCTCAGCTGCGCGCTGTACCGCTACAGGCTCGAGCTCACCTACCTGCTCCACCTGACAGCACTCAGGAGGAGGAACAAGGGCAGCCGCGGGGAGGACCGCAGCGACTTCTCCTACGACGCGTTCGTCTGCTACAGGTACGGCACAACCGACCAACAACACCCATACTGTTCAGACACTCAACTAGGTCAAGGTTTGATTATCCCCTTTCGGTATACATGCAGAATAGGTGTGATTAGATGGCTGTGATTTCACAGGGTATAGTTCGTACCCACCGCCTTAAGACGGCGCCACCAGCGCACACAGGAAAAGAAAGTTGAAGGAGCCCGCGCATTCGAAATACAGTTTCAAGACCAAAAACATACACGGTCAATACAATCACCACCTTTTAAATTTCCAAGTGGAACCATGTTTTATTCGTGTCACAAGTGTACTTTAATGATATACGATGTATTTCAGTAAATTTAAAAAGCCATATATACCCAATCTAATTTTCGCACTTATTCTGCATTTGCGCCGTGCAGACGCAACTTATACATGGTCAGTAAAATCACGACGTCGTAATTACCAAGTGGAACCATGGTTTATTCGTGTCACAAGTGTACTTTAATGATATACGATGTATTTCAGTAAATTTAAAAAGCCATATATACCCAATCTAATTTTCGCACTTATTCTGCATTAACGCCGTGCAGACGCAACTTATACATGGTCAGTAAAATCACGACGTTGTAATTCCCAAGTGAAACCATTTTTTATTCGTGTCACAAGTGTACTTTAATGATATACGATGTATTTCAGTAAATTTAAAAAGCCATATATACCCAATCTAATTATCGCACTTATTCTGCATTAGCGCCGTGCAGACGCAACTTATACATGGTCAGTAAAATCACGACGTTGTAATTTCCAAGTGGAACCATGTTTTATTCGTATCACAAGTGTACTTTAATAAAATGCGATGTATTTCAGTAAATTTAAAAAGCCAAATATACCCAATCTAATTTTCGCACTTATTCTGCACTAGTGCCGACAGGGATTTGTAGGCACGTCCACCCGAATGCTCAGCCAGGGTGTTACCTCTCACCCAACACGTTCAGTTCTAGCCAGCTACTTCTGCCAACTACTAATTACGTACTCTAAGAATTTTAATTGTTAAAATCTAACAATTTTGACAAATGTTGCTGGTTTTTCTCAACAAGACGAGTGTAGTGGATGAGTGGTTAGCGCTCTGACCTTGCACTGGGGAGCTACATTGTTTACCAAAATTACTCCAGGAGAATGCCGGAATTAAATCCTTCAAAAGGACATGGACGAATTACTTCCCATTCATTATCCCCAGTCCCATCCCGCATCTAATGACCTCGATGTCAACGAGGCATAAAGCCACAAGTAAAAAAATAAATAAATAAAAATTGTCATTAAGGAAAACGCGTGTATAACTAATGGAAATCTTTAAATGAAACTACGTTCCAGGCACGAAATTAAAGGGTAGATCGTATACTGACAATTCCAGTATTGCCAGAGCAGATGCAGAATATGCAAAATATTGGCGAAAATTAGAGACTGTATATTTGGCAGTTTAAATTTACTAAAATACATCGCATGTCATTAAAGTACACTTTTGACACGAATAAAATATGGTTCCACTTGGAAATTACAACGTCGTGATTTTTCTGACGATGTCTAAATTACGTATGCACGTCAGTAGTGCAGAATAAGTGCGAAAATTAGATTGGGTATAAATGGCTTTTTAAATTTACTTAAATACATTGTATATCACTAAAGTACACTTATGATACGAATAAAACATGGTTCCACTTGGAAATTTAAAAGTTGGTGATTTTATTGACCGTATATGATTTTCGTCTTGAAACTGTGTTTCAAATGCGCGGGCTCCTACAACTTTCTTTTCCTGTGTGCGCTAGTGGCGCTGTCTTAAGTCGGCAGGTAGGAACTATACCCTGTGAAATCACAGCCTTCTAATCACACCTATTCTGCATCTATACCCCCCTTTCAGTAGCTCATCATTTATTAACCCTTAACTGAAGGGTATGGCTTATGGTGCAGTTCAGAGGGGTGTGCCGTAGGATAACATCAGACGATTTCTCGATCTTTTGCTTCAAATTTCCGCCTACACCGGTGTGAAAAACTTAAGGACGGGATACACAAAGTGACATAACATATTAACTACTCGGAGGAAAATCTTCTTCTTCTCGTGTCGATGGCATCATTAGATATGAGGCAGTTTTTCCGCCAATGCGATAGCTTTGTCAGTAGCTGATTGGAGGTGAAATTGGGAAACATTCATTCCAATTTGTGGACAGGACAACAGACGTACAATGGTTTTTCTCTCCCAGCACGAACATGTGGTATCTGGCTGTTCTCCCAGGTATCCCCAGGTGTTAAGAGTAGTGTTGCAAATTGAAAAAAAAAAAAATGTTTTTTTTTCAGCTTTGTGAAAAAAATATGAAAAAAACTTAGCACCCGTGTATTTTTTTCTATTTTTTTTTTTCAGACAACAATATATTTGTAAATTATAGTTTTATTTAAGGAACTTCCATTTTACAAGTATGTTTTAAATCTTACAGAATCATATAATGTCTCACATAATGATTCATAAATGTATCTACATAGGTAACATAATTTTTTCCATCCTCTATGTCAGTAGTACCACATTCACTAGTATCAGCACTACATACACTAGTTCGGTCGCTGTCGGAACTTTCTGTTTCTTTTTCTGTCTCCTCTAGATCCATAACTTCAGAAGTAGCTAAATTTTCTTTTACTGGTTGTTCTTGTATTTTACGCAAAAGATTTTGAGATTGCAATTTTAAATTGTGAGCAAAGTACAGACTGCGCCGATAGTTCTGTATTACGGTCTTTTAAGTTTGAATTTAAATCTATTATCATACAAAATAGGAGCTCTACTTCTTTTCAATCGTTGGTTTACACCAATGGTAGCAGGAAACGATTCGTAATTACTGACAATTTAATGACTCAGTACCACTATACTCACAGAGTTTAACAAGTATACGGATATAAGGAAAGCACAATAAGTAATAAAAAGAGGCAAAAAACTGTAGATAAATTTTAAATTCCTAATTTTTTTAAAAGATCTGTCGGTCTACAGATAAATTTGTAGGGCTGGCAGCACTATTTCACATAGCAAGTATCAATCCAAACAATGGGGAATGGGGATTCCTTCTCGCGCAACCTATTCTCTTCGGGAAATCCCCGTTAATAAAAGAAAATTTCAGTCAGTGTTGCCAATATTTTCCTATTTTTTTTCCCTACTGAACCAGAAAAATATAGTGGAATATTAAACTAAGACAAGTACTTAGAATAAACTCTAAAACAGTAATTTTAAATGATAACTGCCTTAAAAATTTGAGATCTAGTAGTTGTGAAAAAAAAGTGTCCCAGAAAAAAACATGTTTTTTTTTCAAATTTTTTTTCATGTTTTTTTTTTCAAGCCAGAAAAAAACCGTTTTTTTACAACACTAGTCAAGAGTATCTTTGGAACCACCAGCTCCCAATCCAAGCGTGTTTAGTGACTTCCATGTAGGCCATGGTTGTTCAGACCCAGGTGGTAGACTCTCTTTTGGCTTGATCCACTCGATATCATGTTGCGCTCTCTTCTCCCAAGCCAATATTCTTTCATAACTTTGTGCTCCATTTAGTGGCTCCGAAGTCCGCAGGAAGCCTCAGAAAAAATGACTGCACAGACAGGTGGTGGTTCCGTGGCGCGAGATTAGTGCAAATATAACGCGAAGCGTGTTTGACGGCACAACTTAAGGCAGTTGATAGAATGCGGCAAGATGGTGTGTGTGTCAATCAGCGAACTGTAGCGACTGGATGACTTCACAGAGGGAACAATTTTCGGGAATCTTAAAGGATGACAAAGTGTAACCCAGGAGTTTTTTTTTATTGTTTACAGCATTGTTTGACGTCTATAGGGAGCGCTTTGATCCAGAGGAACTGCTGGCCGAAGAGGCCACGTTAATAGGGTGGCAGCGGTTTTATACAAGATGTCTGATGAAGCAACTATACACTGGAGTCTTCGCACTATAGGTGTCCTTTGTACTGATAGGTGACTATGTTGCTTGTTTACAACTGAAATTGACTGCGGATAATGCAGTATGGTAAAATTAAAACTAGAAAAAATTGTACAAAGAGTCAAGCTGGATGATTGAACATCGAATCAATATAAATAAGTCAGTACATTTTACTTAGGTGGTTAACACTGCCTCAAACTTTTTTTTGGATGTGATACATCTATTGACACGTCTTGGTGGTAAGGCCGACTCTTATGCCGTGACGGCTTTCTTATACCGCCATGTCCCCTCTCCATCGCCGCTCTCTACTCCCTTTCGTTTCCAAAGATCATTATCTGAAGTGTTTAAAGGGAAGACCTGAAACACCGAAAGTGTTGCTCTCGACAGAAGCTAACTGAAAAATTCACGACTGACTTATTTCGGAATGACAGCAAACAAATATTGCTACCAGCAACATTCGTATCTAGGAATGGCCGGGTAAATAAGATTAGCTAAAAGCACGGCTTTTTGTTGGCTCGCGAAGTTTTATTCTATACAACTAAAGAAATTAATAAATAATCGTAAAAATTTTAATATTTAAATGAACAATCGTTAAAAACCATGATTTTAGTTTGATGACAAAAAACAATTAGGCTAATTTGTAATAAGACACAATCCTTAAATATTTCGGTTACATTTAAAAGTATTTGTTGGAACTCCAGTTTCATAATCGTTGTTAAATAACCAATTTTTCATCATTTTTTTCACTATCCATGTAGCATAAAATATTTTGTTGTTTTTGGCTACATATTATTTGTTGTTCATTATTAGGCAATCTTTTTTAATTATTTTTGTTCGTTGTAATATCCTAATACCAATTACTTTTAATATATATAAGCAGCCTCGACATTGTCAATATTGACAATAAAATCTTTATACTCATCGCCCCCGTGTCATCTAACAAATATATTTCGTTAAATAGTATCAATTGTTAATGAAGTTCTATAATTTCTAATATCTTGATGAAAGTTAATGACTTGGCCACTATATCCAAATTGACCCTTTTAAGCCAATAGACTGTAATTACTGGATGAATTTGAGCAATGTACTTCAATAAACGTTATTTTTTTCAATACATCAGGCTGAATACCGGGATCCATATTATTTTCTTTAGAAAACATATTCACTTCGTTTTCTTCATTATATTTATGACAAATAGAACAAAGTCTATCCTTTTCAATTAGGCTAAATCAAACCAACGACGTCGACAACACAATTTAAAATCCAATTTTATTTAGCATGTTCAAAATTACTGCATGCTCATAAAAATGAACATCATCTCGATGATTTTGTATTCCATTACTTCGATCTTCTTGCGGTCGTTCTCTTACATTACGCATTATTAACGACCTGTGAACGTGCGATTTCGTGGCATTTTCCTGTAATAAAAATAACTGAATAATAATGCAGTATAATACAGATATATCACATACACAGCAGGGCCACAATCTGATGATGATTTTTATAGAATTCGGCGAAACAAATCGAAAATAAAGAATATTTTTTTATATATATCTCGCTTAGTTCTCGAGATATCGTATCTCAAAGTTGACGTGACTGGGTTGAAATTTAGCCATAGCCAAATTTGCTGACGAATTCGTATGTAACTTGACGAGACAAATAAAAGATAAAGAATAATTTTTTGATATCATGCTTAATTCGCGAGATTCTGTATCTCAAAAGTGAGGAAGTTAGGGTGAGATCTTGGCTGGAACAGAAAAAAAACCACTATATCAACACGGTGGAAATTCATTATAGGTATTTTATTTTCTTCCTATTGGTAGTTGTTACGTTGAAATACAGCCTGGACCAGAAGAAACGTCACCAAAAGCACAAGAAACTATACCTACGACTGATTTTTGGCATGCTACATCTCGAAGTCTCATCGAATTATATAAAAATTCGTCATCAAATTGCAGCATTGAATCCCCACATACCCACATTACTTAACAATAATACAGAAGAATTTTTCATAAAATAAATTAATAACTCCCTTTCTGGAGTTCAGATTCTCTCAATATTTTAGTTGGGGCAACGTTATTTTCGATTAAAGTTTGAAGCGTACCGATTAGGTGTATTTTCCTAATATATTTTATTTGATTTTCATTAAACATCGAATCGTAAGTAATTGCAATTGTATAGGAATTTAAATAACTAATTAAGTGTAGGAGTGGAATGTTTTTATATAATTCCAAAACTGTCGCATCTAATTTTACACAAATCACAGATGTATTTACATAGAACATTCAACAACCATAGATCAGATTTAATACAAAAAATTAAATTGATATCTCTCTTTCTGGAGCGTAGGTTCTCAGGTCAACATCGGAATCACAAACTACAGTTTTAGTGAGCAGTTTATTTGATTACCTTATCGTTGCTGTGAACATATGTCTGTACTTCTAGTTCAGTGGTACGTTATTGTATAAATGCCAACAGCGTTTTCAAACTGCGTCCGTCTCCCTTAAAACCAAAACTACATTAAAACATTTCCAATATCTTGTGCGTTAGTTGATTAACTAATTCTTTACAATAACTGTGTCAAACCACGTGACGCGGTCACGTGACTGCACCTCATAACGCGGGCCTCTGGCTTCTCTTAGCATGAATTAATAGAAATATTAAAAAATATAACTCTTTATTTGTGTTATTTTTTCACAAAAATAGTGACTGATGGCACATCTAGAATTGACTTTGGATCTGTATGTTCAATTTCACGGTTTAAACCGCAGCAGTTTTTTTTTAAAAAGTGTACCACAGGGTGTGCACAAATCGTCTCCTAGTATAAGGGCTCGCTTTGCTAGCCCTAGTAACAGAAAACGGGGTCAAAAGCAACTTAGTTATACGAGAGATTAGGGAATGGAATAGAAAGGATTAACCGGGCGAGTAAACTTAAAATCTGACAGGAGTAACTCTCGATTAATCACACCGGCCATCCTGATCTGGGTTTCCCATGATTTTCCCACATCACTCCACACGAATATCGGGATGGTTCCTCACAATAGCCCATGGGCGCCTCCTGCCATATCCAGTATATTCCATCCAAACTATTACACTTTTGGGTTCATGCAATGCACCCTCCGCTATCAACGTTTAGTGAATCACGGAGTAACAATAATAATAAAGATAATAAGGTATTAAATCAGTAGCCGTATAAATATGAGTGACAGTGACGATCAGGCGGCCAAGAAGAAACAAACACTTAAAGATGAACAAATGGCAGGCTGCAGTAAAATTTCTAATACGCGTGCTTTGCGAATTTCTATGTTTCTCAACTGCCGGGCATTCCGTGACGGCCACAGTTTAATGTACTGACTTTTACACGTTTTAATCCTATTATATGCACGAATAATAGTCACTCACTACTTATGTTCAATTTCAGGGAGTGTAGATAAGGGAGGAGTCGAAGACGACATTAATTTATCAACTGATATACTGAACAACCTACCACAAACACTGAAAGGATTTCAAGTAAATACTCATGAAATACAAAATTACGTTTTGCAGAGAAATGATGCATAGAATCTACACTTCATCAGATCGAATTAATTATAAAAGAAAAACTATAGATGTCAAATGTACGAGGATAATCAATTATTATCCTCAGTGTAGATATAAATTTTATTTTAATACAAATAGGAACTTTTTTTTTTTTTTTTTTTTTTTTTTTTTTTTTTTTTTTTTTTTTTTTTTTTTTTTTTTTTTTTTTTTTTTGCTGTCGTCAGTCTTTAGACTGGTTTGATGAAATCCTCCATCCCTTCCTATCCTGTGCTAACCTCATCATCTCTACATACCCCTTACAACCTTACAACGTCCTCAATTATCTGCTTCATATATTCTAATCTCCGTCTTCCTCTACAGTTCTTACCTTCTACTGTTCCCTCCAATAACAAATTAACCAATCCAGCATGTCTCAAAATATGACCTACAAGCCTGTCTCTTCTTCCTGTAAGCTTCTTCCATAAACTTCTTTTCTCACCCATCATTTTCAAAACTCGTTCATTTCTTACTTTGTCTGTCCACCTGATTTTCAGCATTCTTCTGTAGCACCACATTTCAAATGCTTCAAGTTTCTTTCTTTCCGGTATTCCTAAAGTCCATGTTTCACTACTGTAAAGTGCTGTGCTCCACACATAGAGTTTTAAAAAGTTCTTTATAATTCCTAGATCAATATTTGAAACTAAAAGGTTTCTCTTTTTCATTAAGGCTCTTTTTGCTAGTGCTATTCTGCTTTTAACATCATTCCTGCTTCGGGCATCGGTTGTAATTTTGCTTCCCAAGTAACAGAACTCTCACTTCTCCTATTGCATCCGATCCAATTTTTATATTTAATCTGCTAGTATTGGTATCATATCTGCTATATTTCATCACTTTTGTTTACTTTGATTTATATTCAGTCCAAAATCTTCCTTCAGTATTTTTTTCATGCCATTCAGTAACTTCTCAATATCCTCAGCCCTCTCTGCTAATAAACCAATGTCATCAGCAAATCTCAGCATACTGATTTTTTCTCCCTGAAAACTTATGCCACATGGAAATTTTTCTTTGACCTTCTTCATTGCTTCTTCTACATACAAGTTGAATATTAACGGGGATAGACTACAACCTTGTCTCACACCCTTTTTAACCGATGCATGTCTCTCATGCTTCTCTACTTTTATTACCGCCACTTGATTCTTCTATAGTTTATAGAGTATGCTTCATGTACATTATTTTTCTACATAGTCCCCTTGCATTTCAGCGCACTTGGTCCACCGTTGCACAAGCTTCCTGATGCCCTCATAAAAGAAGTTTTTCGGTTGAGCTGCGAGCCAGGAATGCACCGCTTCTTTCACTGTTTCGTCCGAGGTAAATCGACGGTCCCTTAATGCCTCTTTGAGTGGACCAAACGATTGGTAGTCAGCAGGAGCGCGATCAGGACTATAAGGAGGAAGAGCCAGTGTTTCAAAGTTGAGTTTCTGGAGCGTTTCACCAGTATGTGCACGGGCATTGTCGTGAAACAACACAACATCTTTGGACAGCAGTCCTCGGCGTTCGCTTCGAATTACAGGCTTCAGATTGTCGGTAAGCATCTCACTGTAACGAACACTGTTTATTGTTGTGCCCCAAAAAAACTTTATGCATCAGTTTTCCTGCGGACGGTTGGGTTTTGAACTTTTTCTTGAAGGTCGAATTTTGATGATTCCATTCCATACTCTGCCGTTTACTTTGCGGCTCGTAATGGTGGATCCATGTTTCGTCACCAGTGATGGTTTTCTAACAAGATGTCACGTTCGTTACCATAGTGATCTAAATGGTTTTGGCAGATATCCAAGCGCGTTCTTTTACGCAACTGTGTGAGTTGTTTTGGGACCAATCTTGCACAGACTTTTTGGGACCTATCTTGCACAGACTTTTTGGGAAGTCTGTTGTGGACGATTTCGTAGGAAGAACCGTGAATGACCTGCAGACGATGTGCCACTTCATCAATAGTTACTTCTCTCTCTAACAGAACAATGTCGCGTGCACGCTCAATGTTTTCCTCATTTGCGGCGGTAAACTGTCTTCCGGCTCCATAGTCGTGCGTAACACTTGTGTGACCATTTCTGAATTTTTCAATCCATTCATAGACACTCAGTTTCGGTAACACACTGTTCCCGTACTGTACCGTAAGTCTTCGATGAGTTTCGACCCCTGATACACCTTCCGACCACAAAAAAACAGATCACTAAACGTTGCTAATGTTTGGTGCAAACAGAAAGCAGAGTAGTCATGGCTAACGGCAGGGCAGCGATTATGCAACTAACCCAGCAGCATCAAACCTGCACGGACATAACAACAATTAAACCACACATGCATCAGCCACGCAACACGACAGTACTACCAACATAAAGAAATATAACTAAATTGTAGATTATAATTGACTTAGCCTCGCAGTGTTAATAAATACTGGGGTGGTCCCAGAAGTACCCGACCTAGCAATGAAAAAACCAAAATTTTGGAAAAAACTGTATTTGTTTTCCAACATTGACTCCTTTCAGCTCTATACATTTATTCCAGCGATTTTCAATAGCTTCGAAACCACTTTTATAAAAAGAACTGTCTTGCTGCTCGAAATAGCCATTAATTGCCGACATCACTACTTCGTTGGTCGAAAATCTTTGACCACTGAGCCATTTTTTTAAGTTCGGGAACAGGAAGTAATCCGAGGGAGGTAAATCTGGCGAATAGGGTGCATGAGGTAGCAATTCGAACATTAATTCATTAATTTTGGCCATTGCAATAACGGATCTGTGAGTTTGAGCATTGTCGTGATGAAACAACACTTTCTTCTTAGCCAAATGTAGTCGTTTTATCTTGATTTCTTCGCTCAAACGTTGCAATAAATTCGAATAATAATCGCCGTTGATTGTTTTTCCTTTTTCAAGATAGTCAATGAAAATTATCCCATGCGCATCCCAAAAAACAAACGCCATGGCCTTGCCTGCAGATGGAACGGTCTTGGCATTCTTTGGAGCAGGTTCTCCCTTTTCAGTCCATTGTTTTGATTCTTCTTTCATCTCTGGGGTGAAGTGATGGACCCATGTTTCATCCATGATTATGAAACGGCGCAAAAATTCAGATTTGTTGCGGTGAAACATCACTAAACACTCAATTGAATCATCTTCACATCACTGTTTTTGCTCGAGTGTGAGCAAACGCGGCACCCGTCTTGCACATAACTTTCTCATGTTAAAATTTTCAGTTAATATGCGATGTACCGCACTATTTGAAATGCCTACTATGTCTGCTAGCTCGCGCACTTTCAGTCGACGATCATCCAGTACCGTTTTGTGGATTTTCTTCACCATTTCTGGAGTCGTCACCTCATTTGGTCGACCACTGCGATGTTCGTCTTGGCAGCTCGTACGGCCTCGTTTAAACTCTGCACACACAATATTTTTACTGTTGTAAACGATGAAGAAGACTCACCCAGAGTAGAATCTAGCTCAGTTTTTATATCGGCTGGGCTGAGGCCTTTCAAATGAAAGTATTGTATCACATAACGACGACCAATTTTCTCCATTTTCACAAATTTACTCACAATGTTCAAGATTAATTGTTGCCAAACAAATACGAAACAACGTAGCGTCTTCAAACTTGAAACATGTGCTTCATAGACTATGTGCTTTGAAATAAAGGGATATTTTTGAAGCAACTACTGCCATCTCTTGGTCAGGCCGGGTACTTCTGGGACCACCATCGTATACACTTTAATGTACGTAATAGGAATGTACGTAATAGCTAAATGTAACTGCACAGCGAGTAAGCATTATGTTTTGCTTGGCGCCAGTGGGTCGGACAGGACGTGGGTGGTCGACGTGTTGGTGCCGTTCCTGGAGGGCGAGCCTCACCACTACAGGCTGTGTCTGCACGACCGCGACTTCAGACTCGGGACAGTCATCGTCAGGAACATCGAGTTCTCCCTGGAGCGCAGCAAGAGGACCATCATGGTGCTCTCAAGGGAGTTCATGAGGAGCAAGGTAAGCGGCGGTCGCGCTGTCGTCTGATTTCAGGGTGTGTTTTCGAAAAATCGTCGCACATCTTAAACTAGCTTCACCACATAAGTTATGTAAAATTCCTCCATCTTAAAGAAAGGTTCCGTTATAATTCATAATCATATATGTTATTTCTATAAGGTATTTTCTTGTCACAAGCCTGTATCTTCCTTCATACTTAACCGTAATAAATGAATGAGGTGTCATTTGAAAACTTATGATGTCCACTTTGGTCTCATCATATTTTAAGAAAGGAAGTTTCGGAATCCGACCCTTAAAGGGCAGAAATGTCAAAATGTCTAAAATGCTATTTTCTGTGTTACAAGTCATTTATCTCCCTGGATATCTATCTGAAATCGTTTAATGAAATATCATTTTAAAGATTAAGATCTGCGCTTTAGTGACGTCATGTTCTAAGACAGAAATTTTTCGGAATTTAACCCTTAAAGGGCAAAAGAATCAATAATTTTGCAATGCGTTTTTGTGTCACGAGCTATTTATCTCCCTTGATACCTAACCGAAATAGATAAACGAGGTTTCATATTAAAGACTAAGGTCTCCACCGTGGTAACAGTATTTTCAAAAAGAAATTTTTCAAAATTCGACCCTTAAAGGGCAAAAATGTCAATTTTTCTAAAATGTGTTTTTTGTGTCTCGAGCCATTTATCTCCCTGGATATCTGTCCAAAATCGATAAATGAAGAAGGATTATGAGGAATAATGTCTCAACTTTATGACATCATATTTTAAGAAAGAATGTTTTTAGTACTCAACCCTTAAAGGGAAAAAGTATAATTTTTTCTATAGCAGATTTTTGTGTCACGAGCTATTTATCACCCTTGATATCTAACCGAAACAGATAAATGAGGTATCATATCAAAGATTAAGGTCTCCGCTGTGATAACAATATATATTAAGAAAGGATTGTTTCGTAATTCGTCCCTTAGAGGGCAAAAGTAATAATATTTCTACAACGCATTTTTCTGTCGCGAGCTATTTATTTCCCTTGATACTTAACGAAAATTATTGCGCTAAAAAAATAAATGTATATACGAGGCGTATTCCAAAAGTAAGGTCCGTTTGATCATAATAAAAACATCGTTCAGGATACAAGGTTTTTATTAACGTCAGTATGTAACTACATATCTAGTTCACTTTTCCACATAATCGCCGTTCATATCTATACACTTTCTGTAACGCTGTACCAGTTTCTTTAACCCCTCGGCATAAAAGTCTGCCGCCTGGGACCTGAACCAATTGGTAACGCTCGTCTTGAGTTCTTCATCGGTTTGAAATCGTTGTCCACCAAGCCACCGTTTCAAATGCAGGAAGAGAAAATAGTCGCTTGGTGCAAGATCTGGACTGTAAGCAGGGTGGTCTAGGATTTCCCAACGAAACTCTTGAATGTTCTCTTTGGTTTTGGAAGCGGTATGCGGGCGTGCGTTGTCGTGCAGGAGGATGATGCCAGACGACAGTTTCCCACGGCGTCGATTTTGGATGGCACGTCTCAGTTTGGTGAGCGTTGCACAGTACACGTCAGCTGTAATGGTTGTCCCACGGTCCATGAATTCGATCAAAAGGACGCCCTTTTCGTCCCAAAACACGGAAGCCATCATTTTGCGATTCGTGTACGGTGATTGCTTACACTTTTTTGGTTTGGGTGAACCGGAATGGCGCCACTGCGTTGATTGTTGTTTTGATTCTGCGTTGGTGTACGCTATCCACGTCTCGTCTCCCGTAACAATTTGGGAAAACAAACTGTCTCCATCTTGTCTATAGCGCTCCAAAAATTGTCGCGCGCTATGCATTCGTTGCTCTTTGTGCTGAGTGGTGAGCAGTTTTGGCACCCACCGCGCACAAAGCTTCCGATATCCAAGCTCTTCAGTGACAATCCTGTAAATTGAGGTTCTAGCAACATTTGGGAATTCCGTAGCCAGACCACTAATCGTCAAACGCCGATCACTTCGCAGTTTTTGGTTAACTTGCTCGACGATGTCGTCGGTCCGAATACTGGGCCTGCCACTCCGCTGTTGATCGTGCACATCTGTGCGACCACTTTGAAATTCTCGACACCAGTGTCGAACTTGTTTCTCACTCATTATGTTTGGTCCATACACTACACACAATTCGCGATGGATGTCCGCAGCTGATGATCCTTTTGCCAACAAAAATCTAATCACACCGCGCACTTCACAACTGGCGGGAGCTACGATTGTCGCGGCCATTTCGAACTGCTCTCAACAATAGATATACGGCTACTGCGGCACGCCAACAATACTGCATATTTACCAGGAGTTGGTAGATGGCGCTGCAGGTGGGAAACGTCATTCAGGCCTATCATCTGTGACATCTTGTACCCCGGACCTTACTTTTGGAATACGCCTCGTATATATATCTATTTGCTACAAAAGTACGGTTCTACTTTTCATTATATTACAACCATTCAACCTCTCTATTCATCGCATTTTATTCGTGAAATTTTCGCACGGGTCATCTAGTAATATTTAATTAAATTGCAATCGAGTGTACACACATTTTCCCCTTTCCTGCACCCATCTAAATGTGACCTCTACTAAATTAAACTATAAATTCTTTCAACGTTTTTGGTAAATTATTCATTATTTCTCTTGATAACCTATTCCAATCCGTGAACCCCTTACCTAAATAAGAGAATCTTCCCACACCCTTGTACCTGAAATCTAGTGCCAGCTTGTAGTCATGGTCATCTTTTCCTTTCCATGCATTATTTTCCACTCTTACACAAATAGCTTTCCAGGCCTCTGTACACTCCCATGGCCATCTTCGCCCTCCTTCTGTCTTCCAGTGAATCCCATTCCAGCTCTTTTTTTTATATCTCTTACTGCTTGCATTGTGCGGTAATTTCCAGAAACAAAACTAGCAGCCCTTTTTTTCAACCTCTCCAACTCCTGTATTTCATGCTCAAAATGTGGTTCCCATACTACACTACGATATTCAAGCAATGATCTGACCAAAGTTTTGTAACCCAATTCCTTTAGTTCTCTTTTAGGTCCCCTCATCACTCTCTTCAACAAATACAGAATTTTGACACCTTTTCCTACCACCTGTCCAATGTGTCCAGCCCAGTAAAGCTTGTTATCAAATGTAATGCCGAGCAGTGTTGCTACCTCATGAAAACAAAAGTCGCTAAACCTGGTCTAAAAACTCACTAGATTACGGGATATTTAGAACTAAAAGATTCGCTAGAAATCGCTAAATAAAATAAAGGAAAATGTTAAAGTAAGTAATATAAATATGTTTTAATAATTAGTATTTTCACTGAATTCAACATAATAGTGTATTAAAAATCAGCATCAAATTCTTCAATCTATATTTATTATTTATCATCTTGGTCTATCGTTGGAGTTGCAGAACTTGCAGGTGTGGAAGGATGAGATGAATAGTCAGTCTTAGTTTTAAATATTTAGAATATTTAGTATCTTTACCAATTTCAATAATCACCGGAAGCTCGCAACTGTAGCGTTTTTTTTCACAATTTTTAACTGATTCCCTATAAAAAAAAGAGGATGCTATTAAGAGTATTTACAGCCATCCTATTTCTCAATTTGTTTCTAGCAGAGTTCATTGTACTGAAAATCCTCTCTGCTGCGGCATTCGAGTGAGGAAGTGATAAGGCGGATATGGCTAAATCAGACAACTCCATACAGGTATTTATTCCAGCAGCATTCTAGTATTTTCTAACTTCAGCACAAAATTCAGATATTGTTTGTAGCGTTCCATTGAACATAATTATTACCATGCCATTGCTGGAGGGGTTTGTCAATTTTTTTCGTCATCAAATCTGAGTTCTGAGGCAAGATCTACTGTTTTGTTACCTTTTGCCTGGTGAAGAGTTTTGAGTGTCGAAAACAGAAACATTTTCTCCCAAAAAATGTAGTTGAAAGGAAGCGAGTATATTTTTCGAAACTGCAAGCTGGAATGTCACTAAAAATCACCAAATAATTTTTTTTAGCGATAACACATTTAAGAATATCGCTGTAGAACCTCAAAATTCACTAAATCTAGCGACAAAATCGCTAATGTGGCAACATTGATGCCGAGATGTTTCCATTTCAAGTCTTTAACAAGCAATTATTTCCCCACGCTGTAATTACAATCAACCTTTTGTTTTTTATTTGTGTATCTAATAAGCTGACTCTTCTTTGCATTTATCTTCATCCCATGTTTACCAACCCAACTAGATATCCTGTCCAGATCACCCTGCAGCTGTTTATAGTCCTCTATCGTTTTGATCCTATTAAATAGCATTACATCGTCTACAAACAATCTAATATCTTAATATCTTCTAGGGTTAGTAGCTAGACTATATTAACTATCGACGCTGAGAGAAGCTTCGATCTAATGAACCTAATTAAACACTGTACACCAACAACACAGTCATTTACGTTCGTAGTGTGTTGCATTTTGTCTGCAGCCAACAGTCCTATTATTTAGACAAGTAATGGTTTCTTTTCAAATCCTCAAGTAGCCTAAAAAATCGTTGGGTCATTTAGACGCAATCAATTAAAATTTTTTGCGTATGAAAATTTGATCACTATCGTAATAAATAATATACTGCACACCTATAGCTGGTCTCAACAGGTAAATGTTCTTACTAACTTCATTTATGAGCAAAGTTTAACACTCATATATTATTTAGAAATAAGAACTTCACTGCTACAAATCTAAGAGTACAAAATTTTAAAAACTGATGGATAAGGTGTTGAAATGCAGGAAATATTCATAAGAAAAAATTCACAATAATAATAAAAAAAAACACACACAAAGAATTTTTGAAATAGAGCCAGTAGGTTGCGTGCTTGACCTATCATTTTGTGTTCAGTAGAGCACTAAGCATATAAACCACTGTGTCAGTTTAGAGATGTTAGTAGCGTTACACCATTCAGTTGACAATAATACTCAGGATTTTCCGAGTTGTGCCGCGTTTTAATTTCGGTCACTAAGCTTTTGGCCAGTGACGAAGGAGGGCGTAAGGATGTCATTATGAATGTGACTGAAGGCAAAATTTTAGTAGGAAGGTCTAACGGAGAAAACAGCGACATCCAGAAGGATATTTTGGGCCAATGCCTACCGTGAAATTTACTTCAGAATATTTTTAAGGGAAAAAACCTACAGATCACACCAAAGTGTTCTTTGGTTCGATTTTAACTTCTTAAAATAATGCCATTCCCGATTGAAACTGTGAGGATTTTTCCCCTCTATGGATATTCTCTTGATGAGATTAACGCCGGAGGGAAGAGGGGTTGCCATTGCCTTTTTCAGTGTGTGCTCATGTATGTTATTACAAATGTAGATCTCGTTAGGAATGTGTGTTCGTTATAGAGTGATGTTTGTTTTGTAGAAAATGATAGACGAAGAAGGGAGATGGAGAAAGTAGAAGGAAAAGCAATCAATGAAAGTAATTTCACAAAATTCCTGGGTGTAAGTATAGATAACAAATTGAACTGGAAACAGAATATTCAAAAACTTCTTAAAAAACTGAATTCTGCAACATTTTCACTTAGGGTAATATCTAGAATAGCTAATATACACTCCTGGAAATTGAAATAAGAACACCGTGAATTCATTGTCCCAGGAATGGGAAACTTTATATACACATTCCTGGGGTCAGATACAACACATGATCACACAGACAGAACCATAGGCACATAGACACAGGCAACAGAGCATGCACAATGTCGGCACTAGTACCGTGTATATCCTCCTTTCGCAGCAATGCAGGCTGCAATTCTCCCATGGAGACGATCGTAGAGGTGCTGGATGTAGTCCTGTGGAACGGCATGCCAGAGCCATTTCCACCTGGCGCCTCAGCTGGACCAGCGTTCGTGCTGGACGTGCAGACCGCGTGAGACGACGTTTCATCCAGTCCAAAACATGCTCAATGGGGGACAGATCTGGAGATCTCGCTGGCCAGGGTAGTTGACATACACCTTCTAGAGCACGTTGGGTGGCACGGGATACATGTGGACGTGCATTGTCCTGTTGGAACAGCATGTTCCCTTGCCGGTCTAGGAATGGTAGAACGATGGGTTCGATGACGGTTTGAATGTACCGTGCACTGTTCAGTGTCCCCTCGACGATCACCAGAGGTGTACGGCTAGTGTAGGAGATCGCTCCCCACACCATGATGCCGGGTGTTGGCCCTGTGTGCCTCGGTCGTATGCAGTCCTGATTGTGGCGCTCACCTACACGGCGCCAAACACGCATACGACCATCATTGGCACCAAGGCAGAAGCGACTCTCATCACTGAAGATGACACGTCTCCATTCGTCCCTCCATACACGCCTGTCGCGACACCACTGGAGGCGGGCTGCACGATGTTGGGGCGTGAGCGGAAGACGACCTAACGGTGCGCGGGACCGTAGCCCAGCTTCATGGAGACGGTTGCGAATGGTCCTCTCTGATACTCCAGGAGCAACGGTGTCCCTAATTTGCCGGGAAGTGGCGGTGCGGTCCCCTACGGCACTGCGTAGGATGCGACGGTCTTGGCGTGCGTCCGTACGTCGCTGCTGTCCTGACCCAGGTCGACGGGCACGTGCACCTTCCGCCGACCAATGGCGACAACATCGATTTACTGTGGAGACCTCGCGCCCCACATGTTGAGCAATTTGGCGGTACGTCCACCCGGCCTCCCGCATGCCCACTATACGCCCTCACTCAAAGTCCGTCAACTGCACATACGGTTCACGTACACGCTGTCGCGGCATGCTACCAGTGTTAAAGACTGAGATGGAGCTCCGTATGCCACGGCAAACTGGCTGACACTGACTGCGGCGGTGCCCAACCGCTGCGCAGCTAGCGCCCTTCGACGGCCAACACTGCTGTTCCTGGTGTGTCCGCTGTGCCGTGCGTTTGATCATTGCTTGTACAGCCCTCTCGTAGTGTCAGGAGCAAGTATTGTGGGTTTTACACACCAGCGTCAATGTGTTCTTATTTCAATTTCCAGGAGTGTAGAAACCAGAAAGTTAGTATATTTTGCATATTTTCATTCCCTGCTCACTTATGGCATCTCATTCTGGGGAAACTCTTCACAAACACAGAGGGTATTTAAATTGCAAAAACGTGCTATAAGAACTATTTGTGGAGCAAGCCCACAGACGTCGTGCAGAAATCTATTTAAAAACCTGGGCGTACTAACAATGCCAGCACAGTATGTATACTCTGTACTATCATTTGTAGTGGAAAATCCTGAACACTTCAATCTTAATGCTGACATACATAGCCATAATACTAGAAATAAATATAATATTCACAAGAATTACAAATCACTGTCAATTGTAGAGAAAGGGTTAATATTTACTGGAGCTTCCTTATTCAATGTCTTACCAAGAGATATTAAATGTTATCTACAAAAACCCAACTACTTTAAGTCCAAACTGAAAGAGTTTCTGCTTCAGAATCCATTTTACTCTGTAAAAGAATTTTCTTCTTGGAATTTGGTAACTAAGAATGACTGATAAAATAGTATATATGGTGTATGGAAGGGAAAGGTGACAAAGTTGTCCACAATTACTAAAATGATATATGGTTTTTCTTTCTGTTGAAACTTTTGACATATGAAGTAATTACACTTTTTACAAAATTTCATTCATATATAGTAACTAACATGCGATAGCATGCACTCAATAACTGCTGTGAAAAATTATGATACCAACAGGTTTTTAAGTAATTGACTGCTTATGAGTTGTGGTAACTGGTTGATAAGAAAATAACTGGTTGTTAGATGCTGGTAACAAGTTTATACACTGTTCCACATAATAAGTATTAACCAACTCGGGATTGTATTTGTAGATTACAGGAGATATTGGTTATACTAATGGGTCATAACTAACTTCTTGTCAATATATAATATTATCAATTATATAGTAATATTGACATTACTAATAAGTGTATGTACTGTTCCACATCCCCGAGATTATTCTCACATGGGATCAAAGTGAACATATCTATCTATCTATCTATCTAGTCCTAATGAGGACTGTTCTTCTGAAAGACTCGCAGACGGAAGAATCGGCTTCAGCACTGCCGTTTGCCCTCACTTCGTTTACATTGCAAGGACGTTTGGGATGTAACTCAGGACTATGGTGCACAGTATCTAATCACTAGATTGTGCACCAACACTTAGTGTGCCAGCCAATTTCTGACGATTAAAATTCCTTACACCTCCAAGACTGGAAGGAGCCTACTCCGCCGGACACCATCACGAACCCACATATCTGGCTCAGCTTCATCCGTCATGCTTAAGCAAATTTAATCAAACTTAAAAACTTCAGTTCTATTAATCTTGTTTTCATCCAGCGGTGGCAGTGTAGCAGGGTTGCACTCCGCTACTGTTGCCTTTATTACTGCAAGTCACAGAACCACCACAGACTTTTGTTAAGGGGGTAGGTACACTTATCAGGTTTCAAAAAAATGATTTTTTTTATTATTCACAAAAATAGTTTATAGTTTTGGCTTCATTTTAGTAAAAAAATTATTTCTATATCTTTAACAGTGTGGGAATTATGTGTGATTAAGCAATGCTCTGCACGGTGACAGCCATTTAATGTGTTGGGGGTTTTAGTCAGAATGCCAATGAGTCTTTTCATTCCAAAAATTTGGAAAATATGTCCGAAGACAGGATTTTTTTTGGAAAAATAATAGTTGAAATTGGCACAAATGATGCAGTTATTACTTTTAACAATGGAATGGCTGGCAGACTATGCTCCTGCTGCATATTAGGAAGAAACAGGACACCTGAAGGTACCATAACATGTTTCCAAATCTTTAACCTTGAATATCTCAAAACAGCATTTCATCAAACGGTTTTAAAGATAACTTTTTTCCAAATGCATAGATCTTTTTCAAATTTGCAGGACATGTTCTACATACTAATTACTACAGTCTGAACCATTATTGCTTATGCAGCTTTTCCCAAATGAAAAATATGCCTTTATATTTAAGCAAAAAAGCAAAAAATTTAATTTCCTGACAAAAAAATTATTAATAAAATATATAGAGTTAAATATGTTATATTATAGGTTCAACTTGTTGCCTTGATATTAGTTTACAATATTAAAAGAACATTTTTGAAAAATTTCAAATACTATGCCTTCTGTCTTTAAAACCCTTCACAACAACATATTTTTCACTGTCAATTTGGATGGTACATTATCCTATTGTTAAACAATATATTTATTTTAAAAATCAATTTTTATATCTAGCTATAACAGTTCTATGGAGGAAATTTGAACCCTCAAATTTAAATAGATTTGGAGAAAATGACATCTCAACTTTATCAAATATTTGTATATGTTAGGTGCACCTACCCCCTTAAATGGCCGGTTTGGAATGTCACTCACATTTTGTTACGGGTATGAAACTGTAGTGCTCCCACCTGGACACCGGTAAACCTATGGGGACCTATGGCGAACCTGGCAGCAGGCGTAGCGGAGACTTGGTCGGATTCGATGAGAGGACCGAGCGAATGGGCAAGGATCGATCATAGGAGTCGATCTGGGATCGGAGGGAGACATCCGTGGTAGGATTATCAGGGTGAATAAGTTCAGTAACATGTACTATGTACAATATTTACTTTCACGGCTGTACAAAATATACAAATGGTATGCATTGAGACTACTGATAACAATGTAAGGTGCTATTGCGCTACCTTCCAACATCACACTATGACGTAAATGAATATTGAGAATAGGTTGATTATTATAACTGCATGAGTGTGACATTTACTTTGAGGACAGCAAGGGCTTCTTCGACTGTGGGCGGTTGTCTATACCAGTAACGCCAGCTCTAGGCATTGTGGAGGACCCTAGCTCCCTATCTATGACTCAACGACGGCTTTCCACGACCAACCATACCCTACAGCAGAGCCAACCTGTTATGCGCTGCCGTCTTCTTCGTGTGTGGCACCACCCCGTGGCCACGGCCGTCGGAGGGCTGCTCGACGTCTGCGTTCTCTCTGCTCCAACTGTTGCTGGCTGCGACAAGACAAGACAAGACAAAGACAAAGACAAGACAAAGACAAAGACAAGACAAAGACAAGACAAGACAAAGAGACGAGACAAAGAGACGAGACGAGACGAGACGAGGCGAGACGAGACAAAGACAAAGACAAGACAAAGACGAGACGAGACGAGACAAAGACAGAGAACGAGACAGAGACAAGACAAAGACAAGACAAAGACAAGACAAAGACAAGACAAAGACAAGACAAAGACAAGACAAGACACTCCCCGATACCCGTGCAGATGTTTTTACACCACCTCCCACTATGGTCCTAAAGTGGAGGGGCAAATGGTAGCCAATGATGAGGCCGATCCATGCCGTCATCTGTCCTCCTTAGCTCGACCATTGCGCACTTTTTCCCTACTGTCAGCGCTCTAAATCCCCCGTCGATGCCTCTGTCTGGTTTCTTAACATGCTACTTGCCGTCATCATTTGACAATTAACAAATATGTAACTTATGAACCAAGCGAACAACTGCATTCGCTACAAAACATTTTATTCTTTAATATTTTTTGCATTGATTTTTCTACACTTGCCGCAGGAAGCATCATACAGGTATGGCCTTAGGAAAAAGTGTCCATGCCCCAAGCTACGAGCTTTAGACTCTTGAATTTCAACGTCGCTGAATTGTCATTTACATGTCATGTTGCAAGGTGGATGCAGTATTGAAGATAAACCAAGACACTGATTCGCTAAGAAAAGTGAGATGTCACCTCTCCATATAAACGAATCTCAAAGCTTTCGGCCCATGATTCCGATTTGCTTAGAAATTCAGCGTGATCTGGATGTTATTTTGGCTTGGTGCGCTGAGTGGCAACTTACCCTAAATTGTAAAAAGTGCAATACAATGAGCATAACTAACAAAAAGAATCCAATTGTTCAGAAATACGAGTTAAACAATACAGTTATTGATATTGTCGATTCTATGAAATATTTGGGAGTAACAGTACAAAGGAACATGAAATGGGACATACACATTAATTCGTTAGTAGGTAGAGCAAATTCTAGGCTGCGATTCATAGGTCGAATCTTGAAAAAATGTAATGAACAAACAAAGGAGATAGCGTACAAATCTCTTGTGCGTCCACATTTGGATTATTGTTGTGCGATTTGGGACCCGTTTCGTAAGGGGTTGATCGAAAGTATAGAGAAAGTACAGAAAAGAGCCGCTCGATTCGTGACCGCTTGCTACAGTCCTAATGAAAGCGTCACAGAACTGATTAGTAGACTAGGCTGGGAGTCTCTGATAGATAGACGACACACGTTTCGTTTAAACTTATTGGTAAACATGCATACTCCAACTTTCACTCATGAGTGTAGTGAAATACTTCTTCCACCAACCTATTTGAGTCGGAAGGACAGTAAAGATAAAATTAGGGAAATAAGGTGCCGGACTGATTCTTATCTGAATTCTTTTTTCCCTCGTACCATTAGGGATTGGAATGCACTGCAAAGAGATTAGGTTTGGTGCTGAGCACCCTCTGCCACCCACAATTTTGTGAATTGCAGAGTATATATGTAGATGTAGTTGTAGAATTAATTTCAATAACCAAAAAAATAAAGAAACTTCCAATTTCTTAACTCTGTAGAATATTTTAATAATCTTTTCTTGTACGTTTCGTCAGTGGTGTCAGTGGGAGCTGGACATGGCGAACCACCGGCTGATGGACGCGGGCGCGAGGGACTTCCTGATCCTGGTGCAGCTGGAGCGCCTGGACAGGGCCGCCATGCCGCGCCACCTCAAGTTCCTCATCGACACGCGCACCTACCTCGAGTGGCCGCCAGCCGGCGACACTGCGGCCCACAGACAGGCACTCGCCAAGCTGGCCGCGGCGCTGGGGCCCAGCCTGTTCGCCGGAAACAAGCAGGAGTGCGTGCAGCTAGTCGGAGTATGAAGATTCCTGTGTATAGACGCCGAAACGTCGTTTTACCACCCCAAAAGTAACTAACTGCGTTAACAACAGTACAGTTCTTCGTCAGTGTTGCCATACATAATTCTCGAAAATCACAAATCTTTTCTATGTATTTTTAACTATCTAAATTTTATAAAATTTTGATTATTCTTTGTATTTTGATTTCCTCAGTAAACGTTTACTTGTGGCATTGAGTTACAACTTTTAGCCGCTAGGCCCAGCCTGTTCAGTGGAAATAAGCAGGAGTGTGTGCAGCTCGTTGGAATATGAAGATTCCGGTGTGTAGATGCCGAAACGTCGTTTTACCACCCGAAAAGGAACTAACTGCGTTAACAACAGTACAGTTTTTCGTCAGTGTTGCCATACATAGTTCTCGAAAATCAGAATTCTTTTCTATGAATTTTTAACTATCTAAATTTTATAATATCTTAATTATTCTTTGTAGCTTGATTTCCTCAGTAAACGTTTGCTTGTGGCATTGAGTTACAACTTTTAGCCGCCAGGCCCAGCCTGTTCAGTGGAAATAAGCAGGAGTGTGTGCAGCTAGTTGGAGTATGAAGATTCCTGTGTATAGACGCCGAAACTTCTGTTTATCACCCCAAAAGGAACTAACTGCGTTAACAACAGTACAGCTCTTCGTCAGTGTTGCCATACATAATTCTTGAAAATCACGATTATTGTCTATGTATTTTTAACTATCTAAATTGTATAAAATTTTGATTATTCTTTGTAGTTTGATTTCCTCAGTAAACGTTTGCTTGCGGCATTGAGTTACAACTTTTAGCCGCCAGGCCCAGCCTGTTCAGTGGAAATAAGCAGGAGTGTGTGCAGCTCGTTGGAATATGAAGATTCCGGTGTGTAGACTCAGAAACGACGTAACTGCGTTAGCAACAATACAATACTCATCAGAGTTGGGATATGTAACTCTAAAAAATCACAATATTTGTTTACAGGGTGTTCAGGAATAAAAAATAGCCCTGCAACCGCAAACAAGTCACACCATATCCCACTATATAGCAAAATTGTATTTTAATTTAAGTCTCACCATTTTTGAGATATTGATTCTTTTAATTTAGTGCGCTATGGGACCCACATTTTTGGTGTGAAATACAGGAGTTGGGAGGGCCTGCAAAGAAGAGTAGCTAGATTTGTTTGTGGAAATTATTGCAAGACCCAGTCAGTAACTGACATGGTAAAGAAGCTGGATTGGGACTCATTACAGTTAAGGAGGAGGGTGAAGAGAGTGGTGGGAAAGTACAGGGCATATGTTGGTGATGGGGCTTGGAGGGATATTAGTTAAAGAACTAGGAATAGTGCATGGAAGGGGAAAGGCGACAGATGAAGGGGACAATTGACCATGACCACAAATTGGCACAAGATTTAAGCAATAAGGGAACAGGAAGATTTTCTTCCATAGGTTAGGGGATCAGCGATTGAAATAAATCACCTAGATAAATGATGAATACTTTGCCAAATTAGTTGATAGGAAAAGTATGTGGAAAAATGAAATGATATATTGGATGTTTAAGGAAATTGCCACCGGAGCAAGTGCTTTATTACAATTAAATTAATTTTAATCTAATATAATATTAAATATTTGGCTGTTCTCCTTACGATCTTCCTTTGAGAATTAGAGTGTAAAATTTTTTCGTTCATGCGTATGCTGATGTCCTTTCTCTCTAAGTTTAGGCGTTTTGTTGAAGGGTCCGAAATTTTATGACAACGATTATTGATTTGGAGTCTTATTTGCTGTCAAATATGTCTCCCAGATACCGTCTCCTTACTTTAGCTATTATACGGCGTTCTTTTTTATTATTTAGAAATGACACCGCATATTTTTCCTCAGCAACGTAGTTGTCAATTCCGTAATAGTGTGCACAAAAATCTTTTTTTCCTCAATTGTTATATGCGTCAATTACTATACGTTATTACATTAAATTTCGTTTTTGCTCTTAGTTTAAACACTGTCTCTTACATTTTTCAGACATTTTTTTTTTAATGTTTCCCTTTCTTTTTGCTTAAATTCTTACACATTCCTCTCCTTTGTCTAATGCCAGGCAATCCGCCTATTGTTTGATCATTGCCTGAAACAATATTGGTTTCTTTATATAATCGGTTTTGGATGAGTTTAAAAGTCTGTTCTGTCTTAGTCCATCACTCTTGCTGATTCTGCTGTCCATTGAACTATTTTGGCATGCAGTTTCCCAAATAATTATATACAGGACTATTCTGATTTTACCATGTCATGTTTCTATTTATTTGCCGTTGTTGTGCTTATACTGCATATATTTAGGTTTCTTGTATTAGATCTTTTATCACATTTTATCTGCTATGTAGCAGTGAAATTCTGATTTAATTTTATCATTTTTTTCGTCTTTGAAATTACCGCTGCATTGTCGGGAAAGAGCAATGTACTTTATTTCACATCTTCTTCTCTCTGGAACCACATGTGTTCCTTCGATACTCTTCTCTGCTCAATATTGATTGTATACTTACTAAACGAAGGGTTTCTCAAAATGGGGTACGAGAACCCCCGGGGGTTCGCCAATTGATCGTAGGGGGTAAGATTTACATTATGGCGGCTGATTGACTGTCTGGAACATGCAACACCCACGATGGTGCACATGCGACAGATCATTCCGCAAATTATTCATCACTTTCCTTGGTAATTTTTTGATTATCATTGTTCCTTCTGTGTGGTCCCCACTCACCAGTCATTACTGAGTTATATTATTACATTATAAATTGATTTACAATAAATTTATATTTTATTTATAGTATAGGTCTTCCAGCATAGTAGTTTGTGTAGAACGCGGTAATTATTAGTTAGTTTAGTAATTTCATGTAGCGAGAGTTGGCAGTACGGAATGGTTGTGTTGTCGCGGAAGGAACAAGCCATTATGGCGAGAGAGACTGTTTTTGTCTAGCATAGGGTGAACATGTGGAGAAACTGATTTCGGCTAGCGTGATGCAAATTATGTACAGAATATTGTTTCAGTGAAAGCATTGTATCTGGTGTGAATTTTGAGTGTAATAAATTGTGAATTATAGTAAAAGTGTGGCGAAAGTCATTTACATAGCATTAGAATATCCGTTGCGCAAATTGAGAGATGATTGAGGGTTTAGTAATAAAAGTTACTTTACATTAATACAAACGGCGCGGTGATAGCAACTACCGTAAAAAGGCACATTAGGGCCAAGTGCCAGTAAAGCGGTCTATCAATCTTTCTTGTCGCAGTCTAAATAATGGATAAGGAGGACCTCGCACTTCCTATAGGCTACTGAAATCAATGCAGTTTCTTATTGTTTGATTAGAGCGAATATTTCGGGTGTAATAAAGCTGGTAAACATAATAATCCAGTATGTTAAGAGAAATATTCCTCGTTGCATACGATTTATCGCCTAAGTAGATATAAGGTAAAATTTGGAAACGTCAAAAACTTTGCAAGGTTCTTGGTCTACTTTTCAGTATCGATTCCAAATATACAGTACCACTATGTTAGTTTTGGCAACACAAGTCAATGCTGGAAATTTTCGAAGATCAGACTCTTCGAGTTGGTTTTAAAAAGATATCGTTAATTGATTTTTGAGCAACAGGAAAGTGAATATCGGGAGCTGCAACGCGAAGCGGTGAATTTCCTTTTGTACTTCATTACTAGAGACAGGATTATATGTGTTTGCATACGCATTTGCATATTAAGCCCATTTTCACCGGTTATTGCATATTTTACTTAAATCCTAGTGATGATGCATATTTTCCTTATATTTACAATATTTTTCGTTAGTGTACCTAGTTAATAAATAGAATCTTACGTTTTAGTGGCAAAACCTACTAGCATTTTTTTTTTTTTAACTGCCTAACGTCTCCTATAACAACTAGGTCTTTAGAGACGGGAAAGAATGGGAGGCAAGGAATGGGAAGGAATTCGGCCATGGCCTTTTGAAGGAAGAATCCCGGCATTCACCTGGAGTGATTTGGGGAAACCATGGAAAACCCAAATCTGGATGCCCGGACGAGGATTCGAACCGCCGTCCTCCAGAATGCGAGGCCAGAACGCTAACCGTTACACCACCACGCTCGGTACCTACTAGCAGCACAGCTCTTAGTCTACGACGACTCCCTGAAGAACTAAGACCCACGTTTCGGAATGGAAATAAACTGATTCCATTAACAGAGAAAGCATTTCTTAAGGCACGTTCTCGTAATAATACTGACCAAAAAAAAGCCAAATGTGCCTTTACCTCCGGAACCAGAGGTAACTCTATGGGCGACGTGGTTTGAAGCTGTACTGTTTTACAGTGAACATTTCGAGGCCATTAAAGGTGTAGTAAACGACTTTGATAGTGGAGAGGCTATGGCAGTTTGTCAGCACAAGGAAGCGTTTAACAATTCCAGTATTAAAACCATAGCTGCGATTAGCACTCGTTTTCCCCACATACCTGCGAGTATTAAAAAGCTTGAAACTCAAGGATTGGCGTTGACTGAATCTAGTCAGTTAATGAATAAAATCCGCATTTCCAGAGGTATTCTTGTGCAAGTTTGGAAATATTTTGAACAACAACCCAGGTTTTCAACCTTTGTGACAAATTGATAGTTTTATTAATGGGACGGGTGAACTTTTTCCAGAAACAATGACTGTTAACACAGCACCCAATTTCAAATACTGCCCAGTTACAGCAGGGAATGTGGAACGGTCCATATTCACTAATAATAATATTTTGAGAGATCGAAGAAACAATCTTATGAGAACTGTTGTATATTTGGACCAGTAGGCCTACCCGATTCTTTACGTTTACAAAAGTAAAAAAGATAAATATTATTATATGTGATTGTACGCTGATGATGCCTCGACGAGAGGCGAAACGCTTCCGTCAAATATATATTATCAAAAACAGTTGGACTGGCGTAATTATTAAAGAATAATTATTAATAAATATTATTATGTATCGACATTATAAATATGTTATTCAACAACTTACTAATTGCATGCTTATTTTGAAATAAAAAATCTAAAAGTTGCTATTTTTAAATAATATAGTGTTGCATATTTTGACACTTTTTAACACTTTTCTGCATATTTGTATGCATATTTCTATTCGTGTTGTTTTACAACCCGGGATCTACTCATTACAATCTCACTTACATGGGATTTCTTTATCTGCATCTATACTCTGCAATTCACAATTACTGTGGGTGGCAGAGCGTGCTAAGCACCAATCCTATTTTAGAGTATTCCAATCCCGAACAGAACGAGGAAAGAAAGAATACATAAATGTATCAGTACGGCATCTTATCTCTTGAATCTTATCCCTCCTGTCATTGCGACGTAAATAGGTTGGCGGAAGAAGTATTTCGTTGCACTCGTAAATTAGAGATTTTCGCATATTCTCCAACAAATTCAAACGAAAACGACGTCGTCTGTCCGCCAAACAATCCCAGCCCAACCCTCGTATCAGCTCTGTGACACTTACATAAGGATTGTAACTAGCGGTCACGAATCGAGCGGCTCTCCTCTGTACTTTCTCTAACATGTCAATCAATCCCTTGCGATACGGATCCCAAATTCCACAACAGTATTCCAAATGCGGACGCACTAGTGTTTTGTACGCTATTTCCTTTGTATGAGCATTGCAGCTTCTCAAAATACGACCTGTAAAACGTAGTTTAGAATTAGCTTTGCCTACGACTGAAGTTATGTGCAAGTCCCATTTCATGTTACTTTATACTGTTACGCCTAGATACTTCAGGGAATCGACCGTGTCAACAACTGAATTGTTAACTTTGTACTACAGAGCAAGAGGGGTCTTTTTATTACTTATTTCACACCAGATTATGACAAAAACGAAATACAGTAATCGACTGAATGCTTCATCTGAATCGAGATTAAAGTCAAGCACAAGTGCTCCTAAAGTTGACTCAATTTGCGACAAGAAACAAGTCCTTCCATCACATTAATCAATAACTTGATGATCTTTGTGACTGTATTACTTTCTTTTCTTTTTAAAAAGTCAGTTTTATAATGGGGTCCGCCATTGCATGAGAAATTTAATAGGTTTGCGTGGAACTGTAAGTTTGAGAAAACCTGTGCTGTAGTAATCAAGGCAAAGGTAACTAGAAAGCACATTGTGCAAATCCCGCGTCGCGATTCTTAGGACCGTGGACCACGCTAGACGGCCGTCGTTGTGCTTGGGCTCAGCTCCTGCAGGAAACGGAAGCAGGCGATAAACAGACCGAGATTATATTATATCAAAGGACACAACGCGGAAAGTTCTACTGGAAGTGATAAGTTAAGCGTCAAACACATTGTGCTCTTAAGTGAGTTGATGTACTATTACATGATATTTTGGCGAAGATTCGAGCGTACGGTATATCTGATCAGATCTGCGAATGGATACGCGATTTTCTAACTGGTCGGTCGCAGTATGTCGTTGTAGACGGGGAAGCCTCTTCAAAGCTAGATGTTACTTCGGGCGTTCCTCAAGGAAGTGTGATAGGACCACTTCTTTTCTTAATTTTTATAAACGATCTCGGTGACAGCGTTAATTGCAGGATGCGATTTTTTGCTGATGATGCACTTATTTATAGGGAAGTGGGGTGCTCTGACGATTGCTTAGAAATACAGCGCGATCTGGATGTTATTTCGGAATGGTGCCGTAAATGGCAGCTTACACTTAACTGTAAAAAGTGCAAGGCAATGCAAATAAGTAATAAAAAGACCCCGTTTGCTCACGAGTACAAAGTTAACAATTCAGTTGTTGACACGGTCGATTCCCTGAAGTATCTAGGCGTAACAGTACAAAGCAACATGAAATGGGACTTGCACATAACTTCCGTCGTAGGCAAAGCTAATTCAAAACTACGTTTTATAGGTCGTATTTTGAGAAGCTGCAATGCTCATGCAAAGGAAATAGCGTACAAAACACTAGTGCGTCCGCATTTCGAATACTGTTGTGGAATTTTGGATCCGTATCGCAAGAAATTGATTAACATGTTAGAGAAAGTACAGAGGAGAGCCGCTCGATTCGTGACTGCTAGTTACAATCCTTATGTAAGTGTCACATAGCTGATACGTGGGTTAGGCTCGGATTGTTTGGCGGACAGACAACGTCGTTTTCGTTTAAATTTGTTGGAGAATATGCGAAAATCTCTAATTTACGAGTGCAACGAAATACTTCTTCGGCCAACCTATTTAGGTCGCAATGACAGGAGGGATAAGATTCGAGAGATAATATGCCGTACTGATACATTTATGTATTCTTTCTTTCCTCGTTCTGTTCGGGATTGGAATACTCTAAAATAGGATTGGTGCTTAGCACCCTCTGCCACTCACAGTAATTGTGAATTGCAGAGTATAGATGTAGATGTAGATGTAGATTCATCAGTGGGTGATATTTATATCACAAAAAATGCTAAAAAAAGTAGGACATTTAATTTATTTATTTTTACAAAGAAAAAAACACTTCCATCAATGCAGTCGACAATTTTAGGAGTCCTGGTACAAGCAAGAAGTGAGACTGTAATAGGAATAAAATCTGTGCAATGACGAGGAAAAGTATCTTTTTTTTTTTAAGTATACTTAAAATACCACACAATAGGGAACGATAAGCACCACAGTACCCATATTAATAATATCGCTCTGAATCAGGAATACTAAAAAAAGGTACACGGAATAACCCTTAAAGATTTTTGATTTAGTTTATATAGCAATGCATTATTACCACTAAAATGCGATTCGGTACATGTATTAATAGACGTGTGATTGAAGTATGTTTCTCTGGTGGCAAGTTTAGTGTAGTTTTTTTTTTTTTTTTTTATAACTGCTTAACGTCTCCTATAACAACTGGGTGTTTAGAGACGGGAAAGGATGGGGAGCAAGGAATGGGAAGGAATTCGGCCATGGCCTTTTGAAGGAAGCATCCCGGCATTTGCCTGGAGTGATTTCGGAAACCATGGAAAAACCAAATCTGGATGCCCGGACGGGGATTCGAACCGCCGTCCTCCCGAATGCGAAGCCAGAACGCTAGCCGTTACACCACCTCGCTCGGTTTTAGCGTAGTATGTCTTGAAATGCAACCTGGACCAGAATGGCAACGGAAATGTTTTGTTACAGCTCGAGGCAGTAGGATTTACATTGAGCTTTATTTTATAACAATTCTATTTACATAAGCAATTGCACGATTGACAGCCACTTAAATCTTACTGCACTTGAAGGTAATCCAAATCTTTAACCTTAAATATCTCAAAACAGCAATCCATTAATTGATTTTAAGGATAACTTTTTTCCCCATGCATAGATCTTTTTCAAATTTGCAGCACATGTTCTACATACTAATTACTATAGTCCCTACGATTACTGTTTATTGCAGCTTTACACAAATGGAAAATATGCCTATTTGTTTAGACAAAAAAAGCAAGAATCTTAATTTCCTGAATGTTTCTATTAACAACAAATATAAAGTTAAATGTGTTATATTATTGGTTTAACTAATTGACTGGATATTAGTTTACAAGATTAAAAAAAGATTTTTGCAAAATTTCAAATATTGTGCTTTCTATCATTAAAGAACTTAATGACAACATATTTTAAAATGTCAATTTGTATGGTACATTAACATATTTTAAATAATATTTTTATTTTAAAAATCAATTTTTATATATAACTATAACAGTTTTATGGAGCCAAGAAATTTGAAACCTCAAATATAATTAGATTTGGAGAAAATGATTTTAATTTCTACAAATATTTGTATGTGCTAGCTGTACCTACCCCATTAGTATAATAATATTAAGGTGGTCGTATTATAGTATCTTGCTTTTTATTAGTAGTTGAAAGTAGGTTTACAAATGAACATTTCTTGGAGTGGGTGAGTGGTGACGGTCCAGCCATGTAGATTTCAGCTGCCCATGTTTGTGGAAATCACTCAAGTCAAATATCGGGATGGTTCCATCAAACTTTCATCTCTGAATTGCTATTTGTTCATTGGTCTCTATTCCTTCCAGCCTCTAACATCCTCCATGTCGAAAAATGTAAATAGCATGTAACTTGGATTTTTGCAAATATAGCAATTTTGTCGATTTTTCCTGTCCGCTAATAATATACAAAAGTAGATTTTAATTAATTCATTCAACTGCAAAGGAGCACAGGCTCCGGTGCCAAATTCCCTACACACTCATCTTCCACCCTTTCCTGCACCCTCCTACATTTACCTTCTACAAATTTCAACTTTCTTTTAACGTCTTTGGTAAGATAGTCATCATTTCTCTTGGTAACTTATTCCAATCCCTGACACCCTTACCAAAAAAAAAAAACAAGAATCTTCCCACACCCTTGTGCCTGAAATCGAGTGCCAGCTTGAGGCCATGGTCATCTTTTCCATTCCATGCACTACTTTTCATTCTTACATCAATATCGTTCCATACCTCATCACCAGTATACGCCTTATACACTGCCATGACCCTCCTCATCCTCCTCCTGTCTTGCAACGAATCCCATTCCAGCTCTTTTATCATATCTGTTACTGATTGCATTCTGCGGTAATTTGCAGAAACAAATCTAGCAGCCCTTTTTTTTTACACTCTCTCCAACTCCTGTATTTGATACTCAAAATGTGGGTCCCATACTACACTACCATATTCCAGCATTGGTCTAACCAATATTTTGTAACCCAATTCCTTTACTTCTCTCGTACATCCCCTCATCACTCTCTCCAACAAGTGCAGAACTTTGAAACCTTTTCCTACTACCTGTCCCAGTTAAGCTTGTTATCAAATGTAATACCAAGGTATTTACATTTCAAGTCTTCAACAAGCAACTCTTTTCCCAGCTTACGATCATAATCAACTTTTAGATTTTTATTTGTGTATCTAATAAGCTGACTCTTCTTTGCATTTATCTTCATCCCATATTTACCAAACAAAAGGTTAATTATGAATATAAGGTGGTGAAAGAATGCTTGCTGAAGACTTGAAATGTAAATATCTTGGAATTTCTTTTGATAACAAACTTAACTGGGCAGGACACATTGGACAGGTAGCAGGAAAAGGTTTCAAAGTTCTGCACTTGTTGGAGAGAGTGATGAGGGGATGTACGGGAGAAGTCAAATTGGGTTACAAAACTTTTGTCAGACCATTGCTCGAATATGGTAGTGTAGTATGGGACCCACATTTTACGTATCAAAAACAGGAGTTGGAGAGGGTGCAAAAAAGGACTGCTAGATTTGTTTCTGGAAATTATTGCAGAATGCAATCAGTGACGGATATGATAAAGGAGCTGAAAAGGGGTTCATTGCAAGACAGGAGGAGGATGAGGAGGGTCATGGGAGTGTACAGGGCATATACTGGCCATGAGGCATGGAAAGATATTGCAATAGGTATGAAAAGTAGTGCATGGAAGGGAAAAGATGACCATGACCACAAGCTGGCACTCGATTTCAGGCACAAGGGTGTGGGAAGATTCTCTTTATTATGTAAGGGTGTCAGGGATTGGAATGAGTTACCAAGAGGAATGATGAATAATTTACCGAAAACTTTGAAGGAAATAAAAGATAAAATTTGTAGAGGGCAAATGTAGGTAGGTGCAGGATAGGGGGAAGATGGGTGTGTAGGGAAATTGCCACCGGAGCCTGTGCTCCATTACAATTAAATTAAATTAAATTCAACTAGATATCCTGTCCGGATTACCCTGCAGCTGTTTTCAGCGCTGTACCGTTTTGATCCTTGTATATAGCATTATATCATTTGCGAACAATCTAATTTCTGATAGTAAACGATCAACTTAAATTGTGCAGCTGTATGTGAATGAATTGAGGAAGCGACGTGTCTTAAAATTGTTTTGTAATGATTATCGTTATTGAGATTGGAATGTCTTAGCTGTTACATACAGGATCTTTGTTACAAAACCGTTAGCTATCAGCTGTACGTGGCGAAGGCAGTGTGGTTGCTGGTGAACTGTGAAGAAATCAGTTGATTGTATGGAACCTACGAATACTGTTCATAAGAAAGCGGAGGTAGGTTCGTTTGTTTATTTTGGTATACGGCAAATATATTTCTGTGATTAATTCGCGTGATAATTGCTTGAAAAGGTTTGTTGTTATTTATGGGATTGCTTTTCAATTTTAAACGAGCTTACTTTAGTGACTCATATCAGTTGAAATAAACGATGGTTACCTTATATTTATATTTTCCATCTAGTTAGTGTTGTTTTAGTAAAATTTGGTGCTGAAATTTGTTTTTAAAGCGATTGGCTTGCCAATGTAAGAAATCCCATGTGTGAAATTTTTACATAGTGAATCGAAAATCAGGAAACAATTTATTCGTTTTCCATTAATCCCAGTATAAGAGACTGGCTCTTTGGAGTGTGGAAAGTTGTCAGTTTACAGATAAACAATTAGATAACAAAGTAATACATTCACTATAAGGTGTACAGTCATAGCATACATTATTTCAACTACGTTTACACAAACTACTGGCAGTTATTTTGTAGATAACTTAGGAATAAATTCGTTAACAGAGTAGGAGTTAACGATTAAAAATTCTCTTAATTGTTTTCCTGAAATTATTCTTATCATCTGATAGATATTTATTTTGGGAGCTTATTGAAGATGTATATCCCTGAATGTCAGACCCCTTTTTGAACAAATGACAACGATCCTTGTGAAGATCATTTTTACTTCTAGTGACATAATTGTGTATTTTACTATTTGTTTCAAACAAAGTATAATTTGTGACTACAAAGGACATTAATGTGTATATATACTCAGATGCTAATGTTAAAATACCTAACTTCTTGAACAGCTCTCTACATGAAGTTCTATTGTTAACCCCACACATAATTCTTATTACTCGCTTTTGGGCTCTGAACACTTTGTCTCTATGGGTAGAATATTATTCTGTATGACATTAGGGAGTGAAAATAAGCAAAATAAACTAGCTGCCCCATACAGAGATCACCTATAGCTGAAATTGTACGAATTTCAAATGCGGCTGCATACAATCATACTGGTAAGTCAGAATTTAACTGATAATCAATATGCAAACACACTAACTCTTGAAGTGCAATTTTTCCAGCCTGTAAGCATCTGATTCTTTTGGTGTTACATAGAAATTTATCGTTGGAATGGCAATTTATTGGTATATGTTTTACCGTCATTTTCTATCATGTCGTCTGTATTTATTTACTTATATTTATGCGATTTTCATGAGAAATCCCTTCAGTTTTTATAGACTTTACTGTCATAGCTACATTTTTTAAAAGCCATTTGGTGTCTTTGGTGTTAAAAGAATTGGCCATTTAGAGTTGTCCCAATGTTGCCCAGGTTTTTCCCAATCACTATTATCCTGTTTGCTATCATTTGTGGAGGCTCATTTCATTTATCCATCTTGTGGAGAGGATATTTTTGATTGCATCTGACACGATAGTGGATGAATATCTTCAGCTGTCCCTTAAAGTGATACAGAGTCAGGTCACCATAGTTTTTTTTTAAGCACCCATAGAAAGTCAATAAAAATGTCCAATACACACTTTATATTACTGTTTTGTGTAATTTACATATGCTAATTTAAGGGCTTCCTATACCAACTGGTCTCTCAATATCTACATTGATTTTGGTTAATTTCCTTTTTGTCTTGAAATGTGTAAATATACACATTAATGTCTTTTGTAGTCACAACTCGTACTTTGTTTTGAAACAAATAGTAAGGCATTGTCATTTATTCGCAAAGGGGTCCGATATTCATAGATACATTTCTTCAGTAAGTTCACAACATATATTATATGTGTTGCAGCTGAAAAGAATAAATTCAGGAAAAATTTGAAAGAATTTTTAATTGACAACTCCTTCCACACTGTCAAAGAATTTATGTCTAAGGTATCTACAAAATTAACTGTCAGTAGTTTGTGTAAATGTATTTGACATAATTAATGAACCATGTATGCTATAACTTTACATCTTCTAGTGTATGTGTTATTTTACTATGCAATTGTTTGAATGTAATTTGACAACTTTCCATATCCCACAAAGCCAGTCTCTTATATTGGGATCAATGGAATTTGAATGTATTGTATGAGTGCCATATATTTGTCTTGATAGGTTTTTGTTTTTTGCCGCCATCTATGTTTCCTCTCCTATCTTGGTTGTAAGTACAGACACTGAAAATAAGAACCTTCTCATCAGATAACATTTTTAATGCTTTGACAATTCAAATAAAAATAATGACCCTTTGTAACGTCTCTGTATACACAAATATCAAGCATGTATTGATACTGGTGTGTATACGCATGTAAACCCGAGGATCGTACTTATGCAAGTCTATGAATACCTGATACAGGTTCTGATATGAATGCTGTTATAAGTCTGATACAAATCCCTATACAAATCCCTGTGTAAATTCTGAATTTGTGGCAGATGTAAACTTTGCTTAATATGATCTTCTCTTCAAACTTTCAAAATAAATTCAGCAAACAGACTGGCTGTTAAGATTTGCATACAACAGGGTCCCTTTCATCCGTTTTATTTAAACTTTCTAACTTACCACGCCTTGATGTTCCTGTATATCTTTCCTAACATATGTCTACTCAAGATAGAGGCTGACTTTATCACCACTTCCTAGAGGTCTGTACTTATTATTCCATCGAACTAAGGAGCACTTCCTTTCTAAATTGTATTTGCTACTGTTATTTCTTCCTTAAGTGTGATTTCACTTCCCTAATCTTCATTGTGATGGATGATGCTCATTTTTTCTGTGTAGTGCAGAAAGTTCTTCTATTTATTCCTCTAACGCATCATTCAGCAACAGAAATGTTGGTTACTCCTGTACTTGTTCTGTCCACTTAATTGTTATATTTTGTCTACTCCTTATTTTGTAGTCAGTGTGTTGGAAAATCTGGCTTTTTTTTTGTAGCTATTTAATAAGAAATTTAATTGTTTCTTGTAAGGATCTGCTTTACAGATACTTGCTACAGTATTATTTGCTTGTTTTATTAATTTTCTGTTTAAAAATCTGCTTCTTCCAGTTATTCTTATTATTATTACTATTTTGTGATTCACTAAAAGTGGGTGGCAGAGGGTGCATTACACCAGTCCTAATGTGTAACCATTTGTGCACAGGAAGGGATATACAGGGTACAGCAGGAGGTACCCATTGGTTATTTTGAGGAGCAATCCTGGCATTCGCCTGGAGCAATCTGGAAAAACCATGGAAAACCCCGATCAGGATGGCTAGAGGGGTTCCCTCACCTGGTAAATCCTTCCTATTCCACTCCATAATTGGCTGTGGAAAAAAAGAAAAAAAAAATAGTATAGAAATAAATCAGTTCTGGCCATGATTTCTCTTATCTTATTTTCACGGTCATTCATAGATATGAATGTAGCTGGTAGTAATATGTGTTTGCTGTCATCCTGAAATATGTCAGTCATGAATTTACAATCAGCTTCTGCTGAGAGCAACGCCTTTGGTATCCTAGGTCTTCACAACCCTGTTCATTCAATATCACACATATGCTTTCCCTCCAACTATATATACCTGTAAAGAATTGGGCAGCTCTTCTTTGAACTTTCTCCAATGGCTCCATTAACCCCTTTCGGTAGGAACCCCATACACAACAATAATATTCTAACTCAGGATGCGCTAGAGCTTTGTATGCAATCGATTTAACTTCATTTTCATTGTTTTAAATTATGACCTAGAAATTGGAGCATATGATTTGCTTTCCCAATTACCTTCTTATATGTTCATTCCACAACAAATTATTATTTAGTGGAATCTACCTTTCTAAGAACAGTGTCATTAATTTCATATTAAGAGCTAAATTGTTTCACTTTTTTACATATATTCATGAATTGGCATTTTTTTAACATTTAACTCCAGTTGCCAGTCTTTGCACTAAAAAATTATTTTCATAACATCGGTTTGTAACAAAATACAGTCATCCTGTGTTTTTATTCCACGATCTATAATATCATCATTGGCAAACAACCTTTTTTCCCATATTACGTCACACAAATCATTAATGTATGTAAGAAACAACAAAGGCCCTATCACACTTCCATGGGGAGCCCCAGACCTCACTTTGGTCAGTAACGAATGCTCACCGTTGAGAACTAAACACTGTGTTCTATCCTTCAGAAAGTTTGCAACCCAGTCACATGTCTGTCTAGATATACCATAACTATGAGGTTTCATTAGTAATCTTGTGTGTCAAAAGCTTTTTTTAAAAAATCTAATAGAACTAAGTCAACCTGGCATTGCTTATCTATAACATGGCACAATTCGTGAATTAACATTGCATGTTGTGTCTCACAGCATCGGCCTTTTCTGAGTCCATGTTGGCTTGAATATGAAAGGCCTGTTTCATCCAAAAATAGATGATATGTTCTAAAATCCTGCAAAATATTGAACTTATTGAGATCGGTCTATAATTTTGAGGAACATTAACATTCCCATTTTTAATTACTGGACTTACAATGGTGGTCTTCCACTCAGTGGGTATGTTTACTTGAACTGAGGAAGTTGTATACAATTTCACCTAATGCGGTGCAATTTCCTTTGCGTACCTAAAGTAGAATTTAGTAGGAATACCGTCTGGTCCAGGAGCCCTAATGGTTTTTACAATTCTAAGGAGTTCTGTTATTCCATCGATGTCAAGAACAAGATCTTTCATAATTTTGTCAGTACACTTAGTAAATATCATGAGCTCCTCTATATTTTCTGTTGTGAAAGCTTCGTTAAAGGTATTCAAAATTTCTCTATGATTCTGATAAATCCCTGTTTTCCTAAATTAGTGACGGCATAACCTTACAAGAGCCCCTAGTTACTTTGATACATGACCAGAATTTTTTTAGATTAGTAATTAGATCTTTGGATAAATTCCTGACTTGGAATTCTTTAAAACATGTATCATGCTTAGATAATATTTTTCCATGGTATGCTGGTGCTAAGTTCCAATCTTTAAAGTTTATCTGTCAATAACTGGTCAGTAATACCAGCCATTTTACTCTTCGATAACTGGTATTTTAGCAGCCCATGTTTTACCCAGTTTAACCCTCTTATTGCTCTATCTAAATGTAAGAGTGTTACCAGTTGAAGGAATCTCTCAACTTTTCCAATGAGGTTTTCTCAGATTGTATATTTTTTTTTTAGTATTTTTGATTTCTGCTTCTAGTTTCTTTGTGTTTTAGCCTATTTTGAGGAATTTATAGGATTATTTTTTATATTTTTTCGTTTCTGATTTTATTTCTCTAAATATAATCTCTGATGTCACACTGTAGGAGTCTTATATGTAGTTGCCTTACAGTATTTGTGGTTTTCTCATCTAATAATATACAGGGTGAGTCAAAAGTCGCAGTACACCCTTTTATTTCAAAAACTCTGCAGGAATTGGGAAACCTGAATATTCCAGTAAGGTATTGGTGAGGTGGTCTATCTTTTACAGTATGTACCGAACATGGGCGCCATCTTGAAATCGGCCATCTTGAATCTAAGTCAATTTTTTTAAATGGAAAGGGGGTCGTGTGACACATCAAATAACATCAGAATTTTCTCACAAGTTCATTCCTGTAAACAGATTTGAAATAGCAGTTGCGGTTCAAAAGTTACGTAACTTTTTTGTTGCAGATAACTGAAGATGGCTTTGACCAAGGAGGAGAGAATTGAAATCATTTTGATGTCTGGAGAACGAAGTTTCCGTGCATAGCTGCAGATTTTAACAACCGTGGTTGTGACGGTTAACTTCACCACTGACATAAAAGTTTGCCTCATCACTGAACAAGATGCTTTGTGCAAAAGAGGGATCCTCTAAGGCCCACGTGCAAAACTGTCTGGGTCATCCTCTGCTAGGTGCTGGAGTAACTGAATCTTGAATGGATGCCATCGATGGGCATGAAGGATTCGTATGATCGATGACTGGCTGATTCCACATTCTGCTGACAAACGTCGTGGGCGCTTCACGAAGGACGCCAAAACCATTGTTGAGGTTGTCTCGTCAGTAGCACTTTTTGGACGGCCACTCCGTGCCTTGTCAGCCACAGTCCCAGTTTCTCGGAATTTGGAAATTAAGCACCTGACAGTGTTGTGTGAAATTGGAGGTCTTTCTGCGTGCCGGTTGTTAAAATCTGCAGCTATGACACGGAAACTTCGTTTTCCAGACATCAAAATGATTTCAATTCTCTCCTCCTTGGTCAAAGCCATCTTCAGTTATCTGCAACAAAAAAGCTATGTAACTTTTGAACCGCAACTGCTATTTCAAATCTGTTTACAGGAATGAACTTGTGAGAAAATTCTGATGTTATTTGATGTGTCACACGACCCCCTTTCCATTTAAAAAAATTGACTTAGATTCAAGATGGCCGATTTCAAGATGGCGCCCATGTTCGGTACATACCGTAAAAGATAGACCACCTCACCAATACCTTACTGGAATATTCAGGTTTCCCAATTCCTGCAGAGTTTTTGAAATAAAAGGGTGTACTGCGACTTTTGACTCACCCTGTATTGAAAATACAACTGGTCTTCCATGTCCTTTTATTGGCTGCAAGCCTGCTGTGAATTCATAGCTGGTGGCAGTCACAGTAAGGTGGCAACTAACAGCAGGCATGAGACACCTGCTGTAGAGTTTGCTGTTGAAACTTATGGCTCCAGACTGCTGTAAAGCTGCTGCTGTTTGATTGCATCATTGTACTGGGAAGATTGGAGCAAATGTGTTTGTTTATTATCTAACTGTTCCTCAGAACTATTGATGTTGGTATTCCAGAGAGTATATTAGTATGCCAGAATATGGACTACCAAAGCTTTGATTATTAATACAGGGACTAATTTAAACTAGCATTTTTAGAACATATTTGATGACAATATTTTACCTAATAAACTTCTACAGATACCTCTTTATGTGCTATATGTACACCTGTAAGTCTCTATATTGATAATTTTAGGAATACTTGTACCAAGTAAACACAAATTGTTTTCTCTTCTTGCAGGTCATCATTTGAGACCAAAGAGTTTTTACCTGTGTGCTAAGACCTAAAGGATACAGTTGACAGACATGGCTGTGTGTGAACAGTCAATTACAAAAAAGGTTTTAGAGCTATCTAAAGTGTGCAGAGCCCATATAGATAATGAATATAATAACAGTACATTAGTTGTCAAACCTTTGCAGTTCACTTGTGGTACATGTTTGGAGCTTCTACCTAAACGGGATTTGTTAGTGAGACATATATTCAGTCATCAGCCACGCATAGAAATACCTTCTCATATTTGCCAAGAATGTGGACTGATTTTCTTAAATCTGTCAGCACTGTATTCCCATATGTGTGATCACAACTCAAAGTTAGGCCTCAAAGGGAAATCATTATATGGTCTTGCATGTGCAATTTGCACACAGCCCTTTTTGTTTTGGTGTTGCCTAACAGAACATGTGTTCAGCCATGTGTCAGGTGTTTCCTTTTCGTCACATGTTTGCTCACATTGCTCTGACATTTTTGAAGACTTCGCAAAATTCCAGCGTCACAAGTGTACCAGACAGTCTTCAGATATTCATCCCACATCTTTAGCGACAAGGTAAGATCATTCATACCCGTTTTATGGTAAATCTTTAATCATATATTTATGTACAGTCATTTTGACTTAGGCACAAGCAACAAACATGCTTCTGTGGTCAGATTTGTTACTGATGATACATTAGTTTTGTTGGTAATATTTTCTTCATTCTTTCACTAAAATTTCGGCTGTCATGCTACAGCCTTTGTCATACTTATGTTATTTATATGTATTCGTCAAAACATGTGAAACTTCATAGTGTGTTAGTACACTGTCCTTCGATACTATTACTCAAAATGTCCAATTCCTCCTTCACATACCTGGGCCACCATTGTCTGTCTCTTCATAGCACCTTCGTGTTTTTAAATTAAATTCCGTGTTTAGTGTTGGCCGCATGGTGATCTATGGCTGATTTGACAGTGTCGTCTTTTTACAGTGGTGAATATGTTCTCGAAGTCTATCCACCTCAGAGCAATCCTTCTAAATGATGTAAAAATCTTTTGATGTGATTTTTATTGTAGAAATTAGCACAGAAAATTCTTGTGATGCTCAACCATTCTTCTGTGAAGCTCGCTGAATCAGGTTTTGCATTGTTCTCATGCTTAGTAACGATATTATGCCTCTGTTTGTCTCTAGATGACCATGCGAGTTTGTGTGATAATATGTTACAGAGTGTGTCACAACATGACCCAGGTGTACAATTTCTCTCATGTCTACCATGACATCTAGAAATAACATTTATCAATTATTTCTACTTCCATCTTGAACTGGATTCCGTGATTATCACTGTTCATACAGTGTTAGAATTATTGTAGAGTCTCCATACCATAGTGCAATATTCTAAAATTCATCAGTGAACTCATTAAATTTAATGACAAAAAGCTGCGGGAAGAGAAGATTGACGGAGGCTTAAATGGATGAAGGATGCATTAAAAATAGCAACAGACTGTAAACATTTCAATGAGGACAGCAAACTAACACTCCACACTGCTTGGCACAGTTTTCTGAAAAAAAAAAATTAACACAATAACTCTATTGAATATATAGCCAAAAGCTTAGTATATGAGATATTCTCAAGCTTTACTTGTAAAACTGAGGTTCTGTTATATTCCTCTTCTTCTTCTGGTCTGTATCCATTGTAGATGTCGACAACCATATTGGCTGTCATGTGTCTGCTAGTTTATGCTTAGTTGCCTTAGAGTTCCATGTTATCAGATTTTTTTAGCCACGAAGTAGTTCTTCTTCTACCAGCACTTCTCTTTCCTGGTATTTTCCCCTGGAGAACAGACTGCACGAATTAATAATGGCTATTGTTCCTCATGATTTGACCAAGGTGCTGCAGCTTCCATATTCTTATGGTGGTCAATATTTCCGTATCTTTTTTTCCATATTGAGGAGCACTTCAGTATTTGTGGTCTATACATGGTACTCTCAACATTCTTCGATACAGCCAAATTCGAAAAGCTTATAATCTTTTACTGATAGTTTCTGTTAATATGCATATTAAATTAATTATACTTAGCCCACAGATTGGTGTGTGGAAACAAAATATGAGATTACATTTATCATCTACATTTCATACAGTGTTCTCCCACCTCTCCACTTTTCTCATACCATTCAGTCAATTAGAAAGGATGTCTGTCTTGACTGCTATCAGGTGTAGTGACTGATTTTAATATACTGGCTGAAATATGATTATTACCAAATCTATTTTGATGTTGTTTCTTTGACCTGCATTGATACTATCAGTCCAGCTGTAATTTATGCTTGTTTCATTCATATTTATTATACTATCACTTTAATTATTTGTTTATTTTTGTACTTGAAAATTTCAGCTTTGGTATATTGTTCAATATAACAAAATAAATTTATAACTTAAGGTACTTTGCTTACACATCATTCAATCAGCAAAAACATTTCATCTTCATCCGGATGCAAAATTGACTCAGATAAAAAATTTCTCCAAGAAACATACTAAATTGTAACAATGGCAGAAGTGTTTTCTTTTAAATGAAATATTCTAAGAGATTTAAATCTGTATACATGTTTAAAATTATAAATAAAATTTGTACTATCTTATAATTGACATTAGATAAAGATGTGTGAAAAATGGGATGTTTTCATTTTTATTAACATTCATTTAAAAATAGATTGCTATAAACCTACATAATATTCTTTTCCAAATGGTAATTTCATTATTGACATGTAACACCCATAATATATTGTATGAGTTGGTTTAATTAAAAATATTTTTTCTAATAATCAGTTTACCAACTAATGTTAATTACTATAGTTTGGTATAAATATATATTCTTAGTGTGTACTTTATTGATATTGTTGAGGTATAATTATTTATTCAGTAAATTTACTGCTCAAACCAGCTGTATTTTTTAGATATGTTGTACCTTTGTAATTGTGCAAAATCAAATCATAATTTTCAGGAATTACTGTGAATATGGTTCTAACTTCACACCTCAGTGAATAATTCATTTTTATCTGGAGAGACTGGAATTTTTTTTTTTTTTTTTTTTTTTTTTGTAACAGATGAAATAGAAATCTTCCATATTTGCATTCTTGGCAATAAATGTTTTACTACAAATAACAATATTTCATTGTGAGAATTTTGTCTACGAATTTCTGAAAATTAGCATCTTCTGAAATCATCTTCATATATTTAAAAATATAAAAATAATTTTATTTTTTGAATGGAAATTTGGTTGGTAAATTTTTATTGAATAGTTCTCAGAGATTTGCATTATTGTTGGTATGTCTTTCTAGCATTTAATTGTTTGAAATATATTTAAATTGTTAGGAAATTTAGTTTGGTCTTTTTTAATATTTACTTTACTTCTGTAAGTTTGTTAATTTGGTTCATCAGGTATAAGAATTTTTTTTGTATAATTGAGAAGATTCTTGTTAAGGATTTCCTTGTTCTCAGCCACCAAAGAACACGATGATAACTGGGAATTGTAACTTATTAATAATATTTAGATACATAATTTTTATATTATGTGACAATGAAAATATTTTTTGTTTTGTTTTAGATTTGATCGTGACTATCGACGTAACATTCACATTTATAAGCAGCAAGTTGTTGCAGCGGAATTTGGAATAAAGAGTACCGATAATGAGGCCACCAAAATTTACAGGTTTAAAAAACAGGTGGAGTCATAAAATGTGTCATTCCTGTGAACAATCATTTTCTCGTAAAGTTTCTGAAAAATCACTCAAACTACCTGCTACCTTTAAAAGTGATGATCACTTATTCTACTGTGAAGTGTGTGCTAAATCTTTTATACACAAATGGGACCTTAAGGTGCACAAAAGAATCCATATGGGTGAGCGGCCATATAGTTGTGAACATTGTGGCAAATCATTTACTTACCCTAACGCCCTCAAGAAACACATGAGAATACATACTGGTGAGCGGCCATATCATTGCGAAGTATGTGGAAGACAGTTTATCGAATCTTCTAGTCTTGTGGTCCACATGAGGTTACACACTGGGGAACGGCCCTTTGTTTGTGAAATTTGTGGAAAAACATTCAGACACCGTGCCATCCTCAAAACGCATAAGAGATTACACTCGGGGGAAAAGCCTTATAGTTGTGATGTTTGTGGAAAATCTTATATTTCTGCATGTAGTCTTAAAGTCCATAAGAGAAGTCATTTGAGCCAACTGCCATTTCAATGTGAGGTTTGTGGAAAAACATTTGGGGGTTGTGGTGACCTGAAAAGGCACACGCGAATCCACACCGGTGAATGTCCATTCAGTTGTGATATTTGTGGGAAATCTTATAATAGTACCTATACACTTCAGATCCACAAGAGATACCACTTAGGTGAACGTCCATTTGTTTGTGAAGTCTGTGGGAAAGCTTTTGTTACAACTAGTCATCTCAAGAAGCATCAGCGAATCCATTTGCGTTAAAACTATTCTTTTTTTGGGGGGACCAAACTGAATGTTTTAGGATTATTTTACCCTCAGTTGTGTCATAGATTTTATTTGGGTCGAACAGCCTGTGTTTCAGAGCTAATTTATCCTCAGTATATTTATTTCTGTTAATTTTGCAATTAATATTACCTTTTATAGATAGTATTGTAGTTAATGAGACTGTTATTGGTATTATCCTTTAATTGCATTTGAGCGCTCTGGTGGCTCAGTGGTTAAGGTGTCTGAGTGAGTAGTGAAAGGTCCCCGGTTCAAATCCCTGTCTCAGTGGTGATTTTCGTACACTCTTAACCCAGCCTAACCTCTGGCTGTGTAGTGTGAAGAACGCCAGAATGCATTCGTGGTTCGGATTCTATGTTAAACTATAGGCCCCCTGTACCCAGCAGCTTTGCTGGGTTAGGTTAACGCTGCTACGACAGCGGCGGAATGCGTAGCCAATAGAAGCCCTGTTACCAGGGCATTCTGACCACACAAAATCATATTATTATTGTATGTTATATTGATAACATAAGTAGTGTGGTCTTTGTATTTCTGTATTTAACTGTAGTAACAAGCTATAATGGGACTTATTTCTATAAAAATAAAAGCCTGTAATAGTAGGTACAATTTTACAAAAGTATATAATTTTTATTTAATTAGCATATAATTGTTTATGAATTGTATGTCTACAGTTTTAATGAATTATGATTTTGTGGACAGCTGTCAGATGTTTGTTATTCCACAGATTGTTAGTATTATAGTTGTACTCTTCTCTTGTCACTTGAATTGAATTAAAATATTTTGTTTGATACAATAAAAGTATTGATATTATTGAGAGAAAATACCAATTTTTCAAAAGCTTACAATTTTCTTTGATGTAATGTGATTCTGGCTAGTCCATTACTTTGCCGACGCCAAATAATATGATGTTTGTCAATATTTTTATATTTAGAATTATGATTGCATTATAATCTTCAATTCAGGTATACTTCTGTCAATTCACCATAATCTTATGGAAAGTGTATCATGTCTTTACAAAGAATTATAAAAGAAATATAAATACACCATCCTTTTGTATGATTTGTTATGTGTATTTTAAGAACAGTAATGTTTGTCATATTATGACATTCAATCAGTTGTCTAATGAATCTCTCTTTTTTTAAGGTTTTATATCAGCTAGGTATATATTAACAGAATTGTTTATAGTAAACATCATTTTCAATGGTGAGCTAATGTTTTCATAACTCTTAAGGCCTGCGCCTAAAAAAGACTATCAATATTATAAATATCCTACTAAGCTGCAGCATATTGGTAATATGCACTGAAATGGTAGAATTTTTTCTGTATTTTCTATTGTATGTTTTAGGTGTCTAATTATGGAGTAAGTGTTATAGATTCCAATTAATGATACAAGAGTTTGCAGCTGTATAGTGTAGTAGGCTTAATTCACCAAACCGCAGTCTGAAACAGTCTTGAAACCATTTATAAATACATAGTTAAAAGTGGAACTGTTTTTTTAATGTAGAATTTAATAATAACTGGTAAATTTTCCCATTAACTCTTCTTCTGACTTCGCCATTATAAAATATAACTGCCTCTATAAATACAGGTAACAACAAAAGGAAAGAACAGCTGTGAAGCAATATTTATATGGTAAGGACAGATAAAATACACCCAACACTCACCAAAGTTGAAGGCAGGAGGGCAGCAGCAACAGAAAACATCACACAAACAAAGAAAATACAATCTCAGATGTATTGTATTTTCTTTGTTTGTGTGTTGTTTTGTGTTGCTGCTGACCTCCTTCCTTCAACATTGGTGAGTGTTGGGTGTATCTTATCTGTCCTTTCCACATAAGTATTGCCTCGCAGCAGTTCTTTCCTTTTATTATTGCCTTCTTTCGTCCCTTCTGTTTTTCTCCTAATTGTTCCTATTTGTGTTCTTTCTTTTCTTTTCCCCTGTCTTTTCCAGCTTCCTTAAGGTGGGCTTCCTACGCAGCGGCAGCGGCTGGCGGCGTCCGCCCAAGACAGCCGCTAATGGCTGCTACAATGGAATGTAATAGGAGGTCTCCCTATGAAGCGGCGGTGACCCGCGTTCTCGGAAATAGCCGCTTGAGCCGCGCACAGCACCGCTCCGAGAGCAGTCTAGACGCAGCCGCCAGCGGAAGAGTCGAAATATGCCAGACGGAAAGGTGTTATTTACAGCGGGGGAGGATGAAAAATTGGTGGAAGTAGTGTCTAAATTTCCTTGTATATACGATGTTTCTTCACCACTGTACAAAGATCAATCTGTGAGGGACAATGTTTGGAAAGAAATAGCGGAATTTGTTGAAAGATCAGGTAATAAAAGCACAATATAATCTGATATAAATTTATTCATTTTTTATTACCTTCGGGTCACTTGTTCATTATATGTTTATTATTAAAGAAGCCTTCAAAACATACAAGCTACTTCGCGTACTCGAATTGCAACGTATCACGTGGTAACTTGTAATTAAAACTTCATACAGTAGCTTTATTGCACTTTGCTGAGTTAAGTAGGCACGTGAATAAAATGTTCTTTCCTTTACTCATTTTTACCTGTATAGTTATTAAACTCAATATGATTTTTCATAATTATTTATTCCAAAGCACAAATAAATAAATAGATAATACACAAAATTAACATTATAAATTCATATAAATACAAATCTTAATAATATATATACATCCATACTTTTAATATAATAAAATTATAATGCAGCCCTAATTCGTTCTTGAAACGTGATTGCCTTGCCAGGGTGTTAAGCCTACACCTGCACGGCTGTTGAAGTATTCTGTAAATGATTCTCTGACAGAAAATCCGTCAGCATGTGCGTAACCGCCACCCCTTGCTAATGGCCCAAGGTTTTCGCTCGGCAATGGTTCATTTTTGTTTATTTCATAATGAGAAACATTATTTTTTTCGAGGAATGTATCTCTAAGTAAATTATATAGACAACAAGCAACAATAACCAAATGATCGGTCGTTTCTGGCTTTATAGCGATCAGCGAATAAAATATGCGAAATATTTGACTCAGTAGAGCAAAGGAGTTTTCAGAAACTCTACGAGCTCTAGAAAGTCGGTAGTTAAAAATAGCTTTATTATTGTCGGTACTTGCAACTCGGCGAGAAAATGGTTTCATCATATTTGGATGTAATCAGAATGCTTCATCGCCTACAAAAACATGGGGTACTACTATATTAGAATTAGGAAGTTTAGATGGCGGTGGAAACATATTTCCACTTCGAAATAATTTTCCGATATTACGTTTGTCGAAAATTCCACTGTCGCCTTCCTTCCCGTATGACCCAACATCGCTGAAAATGAATTTATAGTTCGCGTCGACTACAGCCAGAAGAACGGTAGAGAAAAACTGTTTGTAATTGTAATACAGTGAGCCTGATAAAGCTGGTGAAAAAATTCGCACATGTTTACCGTCGATAGCCCCGGCACAGTTAGGAAATTGCCACTTTTCTTCAAATTCTTTGCATTTTGATTTTAACTGGTCCGGTGAAATAGGCGGCAAGAAAATCGGCAGCAATTTCTTACGCAGAACTAACAATACTTCTTGCACAATTTTTGTGATGTAAGAGGATGATATCCTAAAATGCGAACGCCAGTGACCTGAAGGATTCGCCTGTTGCCATAAACCTGAAAACAAAATAAAAATAAGTTATATTTAATATTATTTTTTCTATATAACAATAAGAGAATTCCGGTATGTAATAACTGTGTTTTATTATTTAATTACATTGTACTATTTAGTTGAAGATTGTAAGAAAAGGTGGAAAAACGTAAAGGACACATAAAAAAAAAAAAAAAAAAAAAAAGGGAAAAGGCACTGGAAGTTCTGCTTCCAACAATGGGAAAAAGTGGGCATTGGCCGATGTGTTTATATTTTTGAACACAGTAGAGCACAAGCGAGAGTAAGTTATTACCCCATGTTGTCTGTTTACATTAATTTCCAAATTTATTGCATTATATATATTTCATTATTTCGTAATTTCTTTCACAGAAGTATCTGCAACATTCAGGGCGATGAAACGAATATAAAAAAGAGTGGTAGATCCGAAACTCCACCAACTTCCACTTCAGAACAAGCTTCTTCCAAAATCGTGGAAGACATTCCTTCATACAGACCACTCACTAAAAGGGCACGACAAAATAGTAAAATTTTTGAGTTACTAGATTCTCGTCGAATTCTGAGAGATAACCTGATGAAAAAATTATCTGAAGAAAAACGGGACGATGATGTCGATTTATTTTTTAAAAGTATTGCAGAAACTGTAAAAAAATACTTAATCCCAGTTTGATAAGTGATGCCAAAATGAGATCGCTGCAGGTGGTAGATGAGCTGGAAAATCGTAATTCAGTACATTTTTAACTATCCCCAGCAACCACCATTAAGCGCCTACACACATACAGCATCTCAGTCATTAGATGTGGACAACACGATTCACTATATTAAACCGTAATTTTAGTAATTAGTTTTGTTTACAACCTATACTTTTTGTACAATTATTTTATGCTATCTGCATTTTCAGTAAACCAATAATTCATTATGGTATATTTTTACTTTTACTTACCTCAATGTCACAGCGAGTTTTTCGTCTGGGCTTATGGGGTGCGGATATCTGGAAGAGGGATCCTTCTCGAGATCTTCTTTGACGAGATCGAGAACATAGTTAAACTGCATGATGTTCAGCCGGAAATATTCCCGAAATTTCTTACCATCTTTTAACAGACCCCGATTTATCAGTGTCTCAAAACAACCTTCCTCATTCCTTGTCTGAAAAATAGGATGTGATTCAGCATTCCCCTCACATAATTGCAATATAATTTCTTCATCCTCAACCTCTTCTAACATTAAATGAATCATCAACCCTCGCTCACTCATGACTTTCCACTAGCAGAACCGCTGGGCGACTGCCGCACCCTAGGAAGCGCCCCCTGCGTGGCTGACGCCCAAGGTCAGCCGCTGGCCACTGCATAGGAAGTCCACCTTTACTTGCTGTTCATTCCTATTATTCCATCTCATATGTATATTTATTAAATTTAAAAAGGGTTAAAACCCAAAATATTGTGTTTTATTTGTTTGTGAATTGTTTTGTGTTGCTGCTGTCCTACTTCCTTCAACTTTGGTGAGTGTTGGGTGTATGTTATCTGCCTCTATAAATACTTAGATCTAGTGATAAAAGGAAAAAAAAAGAAGAAATTGCTGTTTATTGGATTGTTCCATCTATTTATAATTATTGTTTTGTCAAACTAGACATTGTTTCTTGTGTAACAACGTACCAGAATAAAGATAAAATCGAAACAATTATGACTGATTATACTTAAAAAGAGTAATAGTTTATTGTTCTAGTGAAATGTTTGTAATAGATCAAATAATGCTAAATTTTCTGCAGAGATTGATGTAGTTACTGCTGCCTGCTGCACATTCAAATTCCATTTTACCTTAAAAAGAACAGAAAAAGGAGATAGCACACAGCTTAACAAAGCGTTGAATATGTTGTTCATTTCTTTTTAGTAGAACCCGTAAGAGACAGCTTCATAATTCCACCAATTCATATCCAATTGTGATAAAATTTTACAGACGTGTATCATTTACAAAAAAAAGTTACAAGACAATTGCATACCCTCTAATCCAAGGAGATAAGGGAACGTCTTTTATCACATATCACTTTAAGTGGTAACTGCAGATAAGTGTTAACGCAATCAGTGTTGACTTGGGACATTTATATTTGATCATGTATATTGTGAGATAGTGCACCTGAAGTTATTAAATGTATCTCCATTTAATTTTCCATCCGCATATATGAAAAATCTCAGTAATTTTGAAAAGGCGGCACTTAATAATGGCAATAAACCATTTTTGTTTTTTTTTGATGAACAAAATACCTCAATATTTACTTATTTTTAGAATTTTACATTATTCTGCTTTGTAATTTCGCCATATTTGTATTGTTTCTATTGCAATTTCAGAATGTGATGTATTCTGTTGATCGCAATGATTGATATAAGAAACAATTTTGAGTGCTTATTCAGCTGCTTAGTATTTAAAGGCACCTTATTATTATTATTAATTTAATTGCAGTGGAGCTAACTCTCCGGTGGCCATTCCCCCCGTCGTTTAATTACACCATTTTATATATACAGGGTGTTACAAAAAGGTACGGCCAAACTTTCAGGAAATATTCCTCACACATGTGTCCGGAAACGCTTACTTTCCATGTTAGGGCTCATTTTATTACTTCTGTTCAAATCACATTAAACATGGAATGGAAACACAGCAACAGAACGTACCAGCATGACTTCAAACACTTTGTTACAGGAAATATTCAAAATATCCTCCGTTAGCGAGGATACATGCATCCACCCTCCGTCGCATGGAATCCCTGATGCGCTGATGCAGCCCAGGAGAATGGCGTATTGTATCACAGCCGTCCACAATACGAGCACGAAGAGAGCTCTAACATGGAAAGTAAGCGTTTCCGGATACATGTCCACATAACATATTTTCTTTATTTGTGTGTCAGGAATGTTTCCTGAAAGTTTGGCCATACCTTTTTGTAACACCCTGTATATATATTTTTTTTAATTTCCTATTATAGTTGCAGTGTTAAATTCCTCCCGCCCCCCCCCCCCTATTTACTTTTCTGATTTAGAAATTTTAAATTCCTTTAGTGTTTTTGGTAAATTATTCATAACTTCACTTGGTAATTTGTTCCAAACCCTGACATCCTTTCAATAGTTTATGTTCTTTTCCTGCCGCATGCTTTTTGTTTCAAATTCATCGGTTGCACATAAATCAACATATTCCTTCTACTGCTAGGATGTTATATTGCCCACCAAAGTGACAATCCAAACCAGAGACTTCACACTCCGTAAATAACTACCACCTTGTCACAATACCATTAAAGTGTTTCCACTACCTTGAGTACGCATGAACTCACTTATGTGCTGCACTTTTGTATGAAAGTTCGTTACTAACAGATCTGCACTATTCCCACTATATGCTGTAACAGTCACGTATCTCATTGCCTTGTAAAATGTTAAATAGTGTGATTGAAATAAATTTATTTTATGTATAGTAGATATAAAGTGGTGATGTAAAATATTAATATATTTTTTTGAAGAATCTATGATAGCAAGGAGAAAATGTGAGGGCTGGTAATGAAGATAACATATTAAAAAAAGGAAGTGTGAAGAAGATTTGAATAAACAGAATGGACTGAGGAGAATTGTTCGAGATGAAATTGGAACTGGCACTGGTAGGGGGATTCTTAAATACGAATGGCTATTGAATCTTGAAAATATGTATGAGAACTTTAACAATATTGAAGCTGTGTTATGTTAATTATTCATAGTGTGGAAAGTGATGTATTGATTGGAGTAATATATGACATGTTGCAAAAAGAATTGATAGTGTTGTTGATTTCATTTAAAGGAAGCAATCATTAAAGAATTTCAGATAGGTAGAGTATAAAGCTTTTTACAGATGAATAGAAGAAAAGTAATGAATTATAAAGGGAATGGCGAATGTTGAAATCCGTCTTAGCAAAAACAGCAAAAAATATATTTCCTTCCTGCTGGAAAGTCCTAAGGAGCAAGGCAAGGTAAAGGACCATGTAAAATTATTTGTAATCATCGTCAAATGTTTAGAGATAAGATTTCAATATTGATTAATGTAAATATGAAAAGTATTAGTGTATGTAAAAGAATTCCATGTGCCAGGAATACACTGAAAGAGTGAGTTTTAATGCATTTCAGTTTGCCTTGAAGTGTGACTCAGCACTTGTCTTCTCTACATTATTAGAACAATTTATCTCAGGTAAGTAAGTCAGCTATTGGAATAATTTGTCAATACCGTTCAAAAAATATTAAATGTATGTTTAAAAAAAGGGTTGGTCTAGGAAATAATACTCAAAAATTTTCAGATTAAAAGAAGAAAGGTGAACATAGGGGTGCCAGGAAGTTGCTCAGAGAGAATTTCCTCCATAGGAATTATACTAGTATTTTTCATAACAGTAGTACACTAAGGTGTTGATTATACAGATATACATCTATTTTAATAGTTGCAATTTTAAAATATATGATAAGCTTTTTGACGTGCTGAAGTAAATTTTACTTCAATAAACCGTTCTTGCCAGGTCGACCTGTAGTTAAAGAAAAACAAAAACGACGTATCAGCCATAGTTGACTCTGTCAACTGCTGCCTGTACTTAATTATGTTGGATACCTCCTTATATGCCACGCGCCGTCGTACTATATCATCCAGTGGCTAATAGGCATTTGGGAGAAACCATAGGTAGGTGCCTACATCCCGAACGTTTATCGACGCTTTACCACTTGCAAATTTCGCCGCATCCTCTTTACCTGTTCTATAGAATGTGTTAGCGCTCCCTCTTGTGGTGGACTAGTGAACTTTTTTTTCGTTCTCCTTGCCACATCCCGAAGGGAACATATACTTGTGGGTAATACACTTCAGTCATGTGAGCAATAGTACTTATAAAGAACACTCTATTTAAGGATAGTTACAACTGTATACTTTATTACATCAGTTATGTACAATAATTACATGTCTAATTCTGTATACTCTTTCCGGGCTATCACTCCCATTGCTTTATGCCATCACTGCTGCTACATTGCTTATAATTCATTGGCTTTCTCCCACCTGCTATAATGGCTGTTAAAGTCGTCTCGCTACGTCACTCCATGGTTCTGTGGCTGCATAGCTGTCCAGACTTCATATTCCCCCAGGTTCTCCCAAGCTCCATCTGTTCGGCGTCGATCATAGACTGAAGACCAACTGACCGACCGAGTATGACTCTGTGCTCGTGTATCTCAGTTTTTTGCAGCTCTCCCCTCCATAGAGCCCATAGTGGGGAGTAACCCTAGCCAATAGCGATAGTTCTTTCCCTACCAGCTGCCTCCATAGGAAGTCTTGCTACAGCTTAAATTTTCTGACTATCTGATCCAGCTTAATGTCCTTGTTGCCTGTGTGCTTGCATTCCAGAGTTTCTAACTGTTTTGAATCTCTGTTGTAACAGCCCCTGATTTCAACTGTTGCTACATGCCATCAACTTTCGCCCAAAATTCTTTATCCGTCCACTACACTCTGTTCATAATTTTACATATAAAATATTTTTGCGGCATTTCTGGGGAAAGCGTACTACAGTAGGTGGACTGGATCATGTGCCGGTAATGTCCCACTACCCTGCAATCAGAATGCTGAAACTGTAAATTGCTCTATATCACACGGTAGTAACTTCATTCAGTCTGATATTACTCCTGAATAAAAACCTAAGTATAAACCAAATTTAATTTCATTTGTTAACAACAAAAGCTCGCGTACGATCATGTTCATTTTTTCCGCTAATCTACATATATACCCTGCAAATCACAAATACTGTGAGTGGCAGAGGGTGCTAAGCACCAATCCTAATTCTGCGCATTCCAATCCCGAACAGATCGAGGAAAGAAGGAATACATAAATGAATCAGTACGGCATCTTATTTCTCTAATCTTATCCCTCCTGTCATTGCGACCTAAATAGGTTGGCGGAAGAAGTATTTCGTTGCACTCGTAACTTAAAGATTTTCGCATATTCTCCAGCAAATTCAAACGAAAACGACAACGTCTGTCCGCCAAACAATCCTAGCCCAATCCACGAATTAGCTCTGTGACACTTAAGTAAGGACTGTAACTAGCAGTCACGAATCGAGCGTCTCTTCTCTGTACTCTCTCTAATGTGTCAATCAATCCCTTACGATACGGATCCCAAATTCCACAACAGTATTCCAAATGCGGACGCACTAGTGTTTTGTACGCTATTTCCTTTGTATGAGCATTACAACTTCTCAAAATACGTCCTATGAATCGTAGTTTGGAATTAGCTTTACCTACAACGGAAGTTATGTGCAAGTCCCATTTCATGTTGCTTTGTACTGTTACGCCTAGATACTTCAGGGAATCTACAGTGTCAACAATTGAACTTTGTACTTCAGAGCAAGCGGGGTCTTTTTATTACTTATGTGCATTGCCTTGCACTTTTTACAGTTAAGTGTAAGCTGCCATTCATGGCACCATTCCGAAATAACATCCAGATCGCGCTGAATTTGTAAGCAATCGTCGGAGCACTTCACTTCCCTATAAATAAGTGCATCATCAGCAAAAAATCGCATCCTGCAATTGACGTTGTCACCGAGATCGTTTATAAAAATTAAGAAAAGAAGTAGTCCTATTACACTTCCTTGAGGAACGCCCGAAGTAACATCTAGTTTAGAAGAGGCTTCCCCGTCTACAACGACATACTGTGACCGACCAGTTAGAAAATCGCGTATCCATTCGCAAATCTGATCAGATACACCGTACGCTCGGATCTTCGCTAAGAGTCGGTTGTGTGGTACAGAGTCAAAAGCTTTCTGAAAATCCAAGAAAATAGCATCAACTTGTGATCCCGCATCAATAACTTTCATTACATCATGCGAAAATAGAGCCAGTTGCGTTTCACATGATCGGTTCTTCCGAAATCCGTGTTGGTATGCTGTAAGTAGCTCGTTTTCATCTAGAAACTTCATAACGTTAGAGCATATGACATGCTCCAGAATTCTACTGCAAACAGATGTTAGCGATATCGGACGATAGTTCCTAGGATCTCTCCGATCTCCATTCTTGAAAACGGGAATCACCTGCGCTATTTTCCAGTCAAAAGGTAAAGATGTTGATTAGATTAAATAATCTGTTTCCAGTGACCCTAATTATGTCACTCCACATGTAACGATACTGGAAAAAAAAGAAAGAAGTCGTGACTGGTATTTGCGAGGGCGTAGGTTCGAATCTCCTTCTGGTCATCCAGATTTGGATTTTCCATGGTCTCCCTAAATTACTTCAGGCAATTGTTCCTTTAAAAGGCCATTGCCAAATTCCCTCCCATTCCTTGTCTCCAGTCTTTTCTCGCCTCTAATGACCTCAACATTGACAAGGCGTATAGACAGAAGCAAAAAAAAAAAAAAAAAAAAAATTAAAAAAGAATTGTTTGTTGTAATTAATGCTTTAAACCAGTAGATGAAATTGTTCAGTGCGTATACTCTACTGGAAAGAATTAGAAGCCTGATATGGAACAAAGAGGTGCCACAGAGAAGCAAGAGGGTAATCTATCATACGTACTATGTGCCTATCTTGACTTATGCTGCTGAAACGTAAAGCGGGACATCAGCAGGGTACAAGCAAGTGAAATGAAGTTTTTAAGACGTAGAATGGGAGTCACTAAAATGGACAGAATAAGGAATGACGTGATTGGACGCACCATAAAGAGGAATCCCTACAGGAAAGGGTAGAGAGGACCAGACTGAGATGGTATGGACATGTACAGAGAATGGAGGCTCAGAGAATCCCAAGAAAAATCCATGAAATTAAGATGCATGGTAAATGACCCAGAGGAAGCCCAAGAGATGGATGGATGAAAGGAGTGGAGGAGAGAGGAGAGGACTGGAACAAAGTGGTGACAGAGAGGTGGTGGGAAGAAAGAAGGAAATGGAGAGGCTAAGCAGACCCGGCCAGAGGCTGGAAACTGTTGAGGATGATGACATGTAAGGGAAGAGATTATCAAAACCATAAACTTGATTCCACTCGTAACATTGCCAGAGTTTTCATTTTTAGGTATCGGAATCAGGGACTGGAATATATTATCGTGGGAAGAGTTGACCAATATACCTCAAAGTGTGAAATAATTTTAATTTAAAATTTGTGTATTCAAAAAGTAGGTGTGCGGTAGACATACATTACACCGCAATTACTAATTATAATTATTTGTTGAAGGATAAATTTGGCCAGGAAGGTTCCCCAAGTTTAAAATCATTGAATTATAGTTATACTGGATATTACTAATGAATTCTTCACATTACTTTCTTTCAATTAACAAGCGCATATCCGCTTAGATATCCAGAAATCTGGGGTTTCTTCCAATAACCAGCTATAAACTTTATCTCTTTAATTCGATATTTGTTGTTTTCTGAACTGATTATTTATGCGATCTCCATCTAGATGTTTACATTATACATATACGTATTTTAGATTTTATTTTCAGGCCCATTATTCACAGACATTTCACATCAATCAGCGGTTAAGTATCTAACAACTTACTATTTATAAAATAAATTTCTATGAATTCTATTAAAGTAATAAATTGTGTACAAAATCTTTCGTTCTTTCTCCATTATAAAAGTTCTTCTAGATTCTCATGTTTAGTGTAAAATCAAATATAGATTGAGCCATCGATAGTTTTTAATACATTTTCTAACGCATTGCGTTCTTTCATTAATTTATTGCAGGCCATCTTTACTTTGATCAACGACCATAGAGTCGATTAATTCTTCAGTTATATTGCTTTCTCCACAGGGGTTAGACTTGTTAATAGTTTTTATACATAATGAGGAATGGCCCTTTTGGGTTGGATTAGGATGTTATTTATTCTCCTGATAAGCACTTTTCTCTCTGAATTTGCAACTGTGAGTTTCGAATATAATTTATTTTTCTTAATTCATTTGGTAATTATCACAGTGTAATGAACATGGAGGAAGGAAATATATGGAGACGACGCAAGAGACCTTCACCACGCATTGAAGTGACGCAGGGCGGAGGAGGAGTGGGGGGGGGGGGGCATGGCCAGAGTGGAGGGGGCATGGCCGCTTCCATACAGACACGTGGAATATGTACAAAAACCTCAAGGGGACTCTAGGATAAATGTGACGCCACAATCTGGTGATGGATTATTATGTAACTCGATATGACAAATAAAAAATGAAGAATAAAATTGTTTGATATCCTGCTTAGTTTTCGAGATATTCCGTCCCAAATGTGAAATGATTTTGGTTGAAATTCAGAAGAAAAAATTGGTCAAAGTCAAATTTGATGATGGATTCTTATTTAAAAAGAGACAAATGAAAAATAAAGAATAAAAATTTTCGATATCTCGCCTAGTTCTCGAGATATACCGTATCAAAAGTGAGGTGTCTTGAAATGAAATGGAGAAGAAAAATTTCGCAAAAGTCAAATTTAATGATCGATTCTTATGTAACACGACGAGACAAATCGAAAATAAAGAATAAAATTTTTCAATATCTTGCTTAGTTTTCGGGATATACTGGGATTGGATTGATATGCGGCCTGGACCAAAAATTGATTCTGCCATAGCTACAATGAATTATATGCAGAATGGATATTTCAGGTTTTTTTTACTACCACTAGTGGTTAGGTTGAAATGCAGCCTAGACCAGAATGAAAATAGTTATCTTGTTAACATACATCGTAAGCTTAACTGGAAATGGCTGGAAGTAGCTTCCATCGCGATCTACGTTTTGTCACTAACTTGGTTCTCATGAAATTACTAACAGTAATAGATAAATTCTTTGTCCCTCATGGAACAACAAAACCATTCTGGTACAGACTGCATTTAGACCTAACCACAATCTCCATTAAATTGCCGCTACAGAATCAAACTATGTAGACATACCCACACGCGCGTATTTGAATCGCAAACTGTATTTGCAGTAACAACATCGTTTGCTTTATCAAGATTCCTAGATTGCATTGCATAATTTAACACATTTCATTTCATCTTACAGTATAAACTGCAACGTGACGAAAGAAAGCGCATTACTGAATTCACTGAATCACGATGTAAAACACACCCCCTTAAATCTCATTTTCAACACTCGTTAAAAAGTAATGCTAGTCTATTATGTACAAAATAGCAAGGTATGCTGATTTTCTACACTACACCAACAACAATTTGAGAACAAAGTCATGCCATTGAGAGCTATGACTAAATATTTATAGACAGGCAGCGAAGTTTGCAACTTCTACAGCTCACTTCAACAACGATAATTAGAATTCAACTTACTTATGAAATGATATTCCAGGTTCTTCCCTGTCTGGCCTATTTGTGCAACCGTACGCAACACAAGATGGCATTATAAAACACTTATACACATTACAAAATGAAATAATCACTACATCTAACACAATGTGAACATCGCAATCATGGAGGAAGGAAATATATGGAGACGACGTAAGAGACCTTCAACACGCATTGAAGTGTAGCAGGGTGGAGGAGGAGTGGGGGGCATGGCCGGAGTGGAGGGGGCATGGCCGCTTCCATACAGACACGGGGAATATGTACAAAAACCTCAAGGGGACTCTAGGATAAAGGTGACGCGGCAATGTGGTGATGGATTATTATGTAACTCGATATGACAAATAAAAAATGAAGAATAAAATTTTTTGATATCCTGCTTAGTTTTCGAGATATTCCGTCCCAAATGTGAAATGGTTTTGGTTGAAATTCAGAAGAAAACATTGATCAAAGTCAAATTTGATATCTCACCTAGTTCTAGAGATATACTGTATCAAAAGTGAGGTTGAAATGGAGAAGAAAAATTTCGCAAAAGTCAAATTTAATGACGAGACAAATCGAAAATAAATAAATTTTTCGATATCTTGCTTAGTTTTCGGGATATACTGGGAACATCGCAATTGTTTGGAATCGCAATATCGCCGCTGCCGCCACTGCGCATGCGCGAGCCTGCTTCACCGATTTAACGTCAATTCTCCTCCATATATTTCCTTCCTCCATGGTAATGAATACCTTAATGCTTCTTTGCTGTTATATCTTTGCTTAATCATCTGTAATGAAACAAACCATTGCCGTGTATATAGATCAGTTTTGAAATGAAATTTTATCTTTTTGTAAAATCAGCTATTAATGAACGTCAGCGTTTTCCCACAGATAGATAAGTTAGTAATAAGTTCGTAAACTATGTGCCAATGGCATCCACTTCTCAAAATTTTCGTTAAATTTCTTTAGAGTTTTTAGGAATTTATTTTATATAAAATTTAAGTCAACTTTGATTGATTCATTTAACTGAACGTGGTCATTTAATATGGCTTATGTTATTAATTTCTTGAACTGGTCGAACGAAATATGCGCTGTTTAAATTGGCTAACTCCCATGGCAACGAATGTGTTTATCTTGTGTCGATAATAAAGTCAAGTTATTTTGTTCCCATCTATTTCGTATTGTCAGAGGTATCAAGCTTATGTCACGTTTCATGAGTCACTAACTTGCGATATAGCTATAGTACCAACACGATTTATTGCTAGAATTCGTAATGACAGTATTAGCACAAATTGTGGTTATCTTGAGATGCAACCTGGACCAGAATGGCTACTGGAATGTCTTGGTTCAGCATCAGGTCCGACGAATGTAGTTACTATTGCTAATTTATAAGCTGCTGGTATAACCGCCATGTTAGTGACGTCACAAAGTAAACTAGTCGTGGAGATTCATTGCAATTACAAAAGCATAAACGTTATCTTCTCGGTGCCGTTTATCTAAGTGTATCAATATTCACGGCATCGAATTACTTTCTTGCTCCATTAGCAACTTAATTTTGTTCTGTTTAAACTTTTTTTTTTCCTAACTGCTTAACGTCTCTTAACAGCGAGTTCTGTAGATACGGGAAAGGATGGGGGCAAGGAATGGGAAGGAATTCGGCCATGGCCTTTTCAAGGAAGCATCCCGCCATTTGCCTGGAGTGATTTGGGAAACCATGGAAAACCCAAACCTGGATGCCCGGACGGGGATTCGAACCGCCGTCCTCCCGAATGCGAGGCCAGAACGCTAACCGTTACACCACCACGCTCCGTAAAAATACTTTAGTAATATACAGCGCATTTTTACAATTTAATTTCCACCTCACATTATGTACATATCTCAATTATTTCCATGCAAATGTTATATATCCCGAAATGATTCACAGATCAGTGTTGCGGATTATATATGCTGATTAGTAATTAATGGTTCTTTGTCATATTGGACTATCAAAATAAAAGATACCGTACTGTTTCAATGTTCTATTAATTTCATGTGTAAATTATTGGCCTATTTCCTGAATTTTCTGTTTTTAAACTAAAACAGTGAATTAACAGATAATAGATCAACAAATAATTAACTCTGAGTGGTTTCTACGATAACCGCGGCGCCGCAATTTGATGATGGAACCTTATGTAACTTGACGAGACAAATTGAAAGCAAAGAATATTATTTTTTATATATGTATTTCTCTCTTAGTTCTCGAGATTCTTTTTTTTTTTTTTTTTTTTTGCTGTTATCAGTCTTTCCACTGGTTTTATGGAATCCTCCCTTTCTTCCTATCCTGTGCTAACCTCTTCATCTCTACATACCCCTTACAACCCACGTCCTCAATTATCTGCTTCATATATTCTAATCTCTGTCTTCCTCTACAGTTCTGTTCCCTCCACTAGCAAATTAACCAATCCAGCATGTCTCAAAATATGACCTACCAGCCTGTCTCTTCTTTCTGTCAGACACTTCCTCAAACTTCTTTCCAAAACTCGTTCATTTCGTACTTTTTCCGTCCACTTAATTTTCAGTATTCTTCTGTAGCACCAAATTTCAAATGCTCAATTTTTTTTTTTTCTGGAATTCCTAAAGTCCATATTTCGCTGCCATAAAGTGATGTGCTAAACACACAGATATTGTATCTCAAAATTGATGTGGTTAGGTTGAAATACCGCCTGGACTAGAAGAAACGTCACCAAAATTACAAGGAACTGTACCTATAATTGATTTTTAACATACTCTGTCTGGAAAACCAAGCTGTATACCAAAAAGTCTTTTTATTTACGATCTTATCGTTGAGTTATACATGAATTCATCATCAGATTGTGGCGCCACGGTAATGATAGATCTGCCATTATTGGTAATTAATAAGCTGCCGGTAAGCCAAGTGCTCCATGTTAGTGACGTTATGTAACGCGATGTAAACTAGTCCTGGAGATTTACTGCAATTACAAAAGCATAAAAATTATCTTATGGGTGCCGTTTAGCTAAGTGTATCTATATCCACGGCTACGAACTACTTTCTTGCTCCATTACTTAACTCTGTAGTGTGGTAAAAAGTTATACTTCAAAAAGATATAGTGCATTCTTATCGTTTATTTCCTACCTAACCCTACATACATATCTCATTTATTTTCATTAAAATTTTATGTATCCCAAAATGAATGACGAATCACTGTTGCAGATTATATATACTGATTAGTAATTAATGGTTCTTGTTCACATTGATCTGTTCAAATAAATGATACCGAACTATTTTAGGGCTCTATTACTTTCGTGAACAAATTATTAATCTATTTCAGAATTTTATTTTTTAAAGTCAAACAGTGAGTTAACAGATAACAGATCAACAAGTAATTGACTCTGATTTCAAAATGACATTGCAGTTTTCACATGCCAACCAACCTCTAGGAACAAAACGTATTTGTGGAGCTATTCATGAAGCTATGTGGTTCGCCATTTTCGTACCATAAATCCGCAGGATGTTACGCTTCCCGCATCTATTTTCTGATGGTTGAATGTATTCCTCTTTTTATCAAGACGTCCACTCGTTCCTCTTTTCTCTGATTAATCATCTTTCTTTTCAGTACTGGGACCAGTCATGGAGGAAGGAAATATATGCAGGAGAAGTGACGTTAAATTGGTGAATCAGGCTCGCGCATGCGCAGTGGCGGCAGCGGCGATATTGCGCTTCCAAACAATTGCGATGTTCCCAGTATATCCCGAAAACTAAGCAAGATATCGAAAAATTTTATTCTTTATTTTCGATTTGTCTCGTCGTGTTACACAAGAATCGATCATTAAATTTGACTTTTGCGAAATGTTTCTTCTCCATTTCAACTCAAGACACCTCACTTTTGATACAGTATATCTCTAGAACTAGGTGAGATATCGAAAATTTTTATTCTTTATTTTTCATTTTTCTCGTCTTTTTAAATAAGACTCCATCATCAAATTTGACTTTGACCAATTTTTTCTTCTGAATTTCAACCAAAACCATTTCACATTTGGGACAGAATATCTCGAAAACTAAGCAGGATATCAAAAAATTTTATTCTTCATTTTTATTTTTCATATCGAGTTGCATAATAATCCATCACCAGATTGCGGCGTCACCTTTATCCCAGAGTCCCCTTGAGGTTTTTGTACATATTCCCCGTGTCTGTATGGAAGCGGCCATGCCCCCCCCCCCCACTCCTCCTCCGCCCTGCTTCACTTCAATGAGTGGTGAAGGTCTCTTGCGTCGTCTCCATATATTTCCTTCCTCCATGGGACCAGTGGCCTCTTAAGGTCTTGCACGCATCTTTTTTTTTTTTTTTTTTTTTTTGGATGTGTAATAATAAATTATCAGGGTTATTCTGGTTGGAAATTCGTCACCAGTCTTTCGGATTACTGTTTTCAACGTTTTCTGGGTGAATAATGATTGATGTAACTTTTAGTTTACCATTTTTACTTTTAGGATGCTAATTATCAATATGTCAACATGTCATGTTTCCCTAGATCAAAAATCGCTGAAATACGTTCTATAACAAATCAACACACACTACCCCAGTGCTTACACAATTTGTTTACAGATGCCGGCGTAGTCATCGTTCAGAAAGTTTTTATGACTTATGGGGTGTTTGGGATCGTCCATAAACTGTGTGGCTCGGTCTTGATGGGGTTGGCTGAAAAGATACGCAGGGCTATGCGAAAAAGGGGGGGGGGAGGTTACAAGCCAGGCCACGCAGCTCTTCATTCATATTATTTGTCGCATTTAAAATGAGGAACAGAACACACAACAGCATGTGAATATTTATTTCCGTCATTTAATTATCTCTGTATGTCATTTACTAGTCTCACAAGAGAAATTTCTTCCCGTTCTTTGTCACCAATTCGATCCCGCCTCTAATTACTTCAATGTCGTCGAGGCGTAAGCCCATAAGTAAAAAAAATTAAGATTCTTATCATTAGTTTCAACTTCAAAACGTGATTGCTATATTTCCATCATTTTCGTTATTTACCCCATGATTTAAGACTGACACCACATTCTTCAGATTTTTTCTTTTTCTGTAATACACTCCTGGAAATTGAAATAAGAACACATTGACGTCGGCGTGTAAGACCCACCATACTTGCTCCGGACACTACGAGAGGGCTGTACAAGCAATGATCAAACGTACGGCACAACGGACACACTAGGAACAGCAGTGTTGGCCGTCGAAGGGCGCTAGCTGCGCAGCGGTTGGGCACCGCCGCAGTCAGTGTCAGCCAGTTTGCCATGGCATACGGAGCTCCATCTCAGTCTTTAACACTGGTAGCATGCCGCGACAGGGTGTACGTGAACCGTATGTGCAGTTGACGGACTTTGAGCGAGGGCGTATAGCGGGCATGCGGGAGGCCGGGTGGACGTACCGCCGAATTGCTCAACATGTGGGGCGCGAGGTCTCCACAGTACATCGATGTTGTCGCCAGTGGTCGGCGGAAGGTGCACGTGCCCGTCGACCTGGGTCCGGACAGCAGCGACGCACGGACGCACGCCAAGACCGTCGCATCCTACGCAGTGCCGTAGGGGACCGCACCGCCACTTCCCGGCAAATTAGGGACACTGTTGCTCCTGGGGTATCAGAGAGGACCATTCGCAACCGTCTCCATGAAGCTGGGCTACGGTCTCGCGCACCGTTAGGTCGTCTTCCGCTCACGCCCCAACATCGTGCAGCCCGCCTCCAGTAGTATCGCGACAGGCGTGTATTGAGGGACGAATGGAGACGTGTCGTCTTCAGTGATGAGAGTCGCTTCTGCCTTGGTGCCAATGATGGTCGTATGCGTGTATGGCGCCGTGCAGGTGAGCGCCACAATCAGGACTGCATACGACCGAGGCACACAGGGCCAACACCCGGCATCATGGTGTGGGGAGCGATCTCCTACACTGGCCGTACACCTCTGGTGATCGTCGAGGGGACACTGAACAGTGCACGGTACATTCAAACCGTCATCGAACCCATCGTTCTACCATTCCTAGACCGGCAAGGGAACACGCTGTTCCAACAGGACAATGCACGTCCACATGTATCCCGTGCCACCCAACGTGCTCTAGAAGGTGTAAGTCAACTACCCTGGTCAGCGAGATCTCCGGATCTGTCCCCCATTGAGCATGTTTGGGACTGGATGAAACGTCGTCTCACGCGGTCTGCACGTCCAGCACGAACGCTGGTCCAGCTGAGGCGCCAGGTGGAAATGGCTTGGCATGCCGTTCCACAGGACTACATCCAGCACCTCTACGATCGTCTCCATGGGAGAATTGCAGCCTGCATTGGTGCGAAAGGAGGATATACACGGTACTAGTGCCGACATTGTTCATGCTCTGTTGCCTGTGCCTATGTGCCTATGGTTCTGTCTGTGTGATCATGTGTTGTATCTGACTCCAGGAATGTGTATATAAAGTTTCCCATTCCTGGGACAATGAATTCACGGTGTTCTTACTTCAGTTTCCAGGAGTGTAGTTGTATGAACAATAGAAGACATTGACATCTTCATCACTTAACGAAAAGCTCTATAAGAAGCCGCAGCAGGGATGTTTATAAGAACGATCCTCACCACTGCTAGAGGCAGACTGAAGGGACTGTATCGCTCCACAGTATCCTCAGTGTGTGGTACTAGGACGAAACAGGGTATCATACCCGCAGGCAACTCAAACATGAGTCGCGTCAGAGTGAGGAGGGCCTTAGTATTTACTATAAGATGACGTCACGTTGAAATCCATTATGGCTGGTACCGTTTCGTGGCAGACGAAATATATTGAATCTTTTAAGAGAAGTAATATTTACGTTTAGTATTTTTAAGATTTAAAATTGACGTATTTCGATTACTTACAATGATAAGTACCTTATTTATGCATGTTTAGATGTTTTTTTTCTTATACATAGCTAAATTCCCTATTTTGGCGAGTTAAAATGTGTTGACGATGATCAAAAAGTGTCTTAGACTATGCACGTTTTCACGTCTACGTCTAGACTACGTGTTTACTTCTAGTCTTAAAGCAGTGATTGACGGAGCTGGCTAGAATCGTATATATTATTTCTATAATGTGTATTTTTTTTTCACAAGTTATTATACCCCTTCATACTTAACCGAAATCGATAAATGATGTATCATTTTAAAGATTAGGATATCCGCTTCGATCATATATTTTAAGAAAGTAATTTATTTTTCAAATGCTACCCTTAAAGGGCAAAAGTATCTATATTTCAAAAATGCTGTTTTTTTTCTCATAAGAAATTTATCTCCCTGGATACCTAACTGTAATGCTTAAATGAAGTATCATATTAAACATTAAGATATCCGTTTTTGTAACATCATATATTAAGACATGTTTCGACCCTTAAAGGGAAAAAGCATGAATATTTTTGCAACGCGCTTTTGTTTCACGAGTCACTTATCTCCCTTGATATGTAACCAATATATATAAATGAGATATCATTTTAATGATTAAGGTCTCCGCCGTGATCACATAATATTTTAAGACAGGATTTTTTCGGAATTCAACCAATAAAGGGAAATATTATAATTGTGTCAGAAATGTATTTTATTATTATTATTTTTTGTCACGAGCTATTTATCTCCCTTGGTACCTAACCGAAATCGAGTAATGAGATATTATTTTAGAGAATAAATTCTTCACTTTAGTCAGATCATGTTTTAAGAAAGGAATTTTTCTGAATTCGACCCTTAAGGGGCAAGAGTATCAATATTTCTACAATGTATATTTCTGTCACGAGCCATTTATCTCCTTTCATATCTAACATGAATAGAAAACTGAGCTATGATATTAAAGATTAAGGTATCCGCCATGGTCACATCATATTTTATGAATTTTTTTCCAGAATTCGACGCTTAAAGGGCAAAAGTATTAATATTTCCATAACGAATTTTTTTGCCATGAGCTGTTTATCTCTCTTAATATGTAACCAAAATTGATATGTGAGCTATCATAGTAAAGATTAAGGTTTGTTTATTGGTCACATCATATCTTAAGACAGGAATTTTCCAGAATTCGACCCTTCAAGGGCTTAGGTATAGTTATTTCCATTAGGCGATTTTTTGTTTAAAATTTTTTTTACCAGCCACATATCTCCCGTGGCACCTAACCTAAATCTATCAATAAGGTATCATAAGTCTCCACTAACCCAACATTATAAATAAAGAACGAACACTTTCGGAATTTGACCTTTAAAGGGCAAAAGGAACAACTGTGAATGTCTCGCGCGTGAGAGACTTCGGATCCAAGTGGCTAGATAGCAGCAGCACGTATTACAGAGATATTAATAAACTGCTTCACTGGCACCGACTTTTGTTAGGGGCGTCCATTAATTACGTGAAGTGTTTTTCCAGAATTCTGGACCCCCCCCCCTAAGACGATGTGCGATTTTGACGGGATCCCCCTTTTCTGATGGTAGTTTTTTTTTTTAGATGTTTTCTTTTTTTTAACTCTCCAGCTTCTGAAGGCGGTCATACACCCCCCTCCCCTAAAGTCGATATCTCCATAGATTTTTAATTTCTTTATAGCTGACGTGACATTTCCCGTAACCCCCCCCCCCCCAAGTGAGATTTGCTGTGATTTCGCCGCACCCCTCATCCCCTATTTCACCTCACGTAATCAATGGACTCCCCCTTACGTACCTGTTACACTAAACAAATCAACAATTGAAACAAATTAGGTGGTTCTTCTTTTACAAAACACTAGTGCGTCCGCATTTGGCATACTGTTGTGGAATTTGGGATCCGTATCGCAAGGGATTGATTGACACGTTAGAGAAAGTACAGAGAAGAGCCGCTCGATTCGTGACTGCTAGTTACAGTCCTTACGTAAGTGTCACAGAGCAGATTCGTGGGTTGGGCTGGGATTGTTTGGCGGACAGACGACGTCGTTTTCGTTTGAATTTGCTGGAGAATATGCGAAAATCTTTAAGTTACGAGTGCAACGAAATACTTCTTCCGCCAACCTATTTAGGTCGCAATGACAGGAGGGATAAGATTAGAGAAATAAGATGCCGTACTGATTCATTTATGTATTCCTTCTTTCCTCGTTCTGTTCGGGATTGGAATACGCAGAGTTAGGATTGGTGCTTAGCACCCTCTGCCACCCACAGTAATTGTGATTTGCAGAGTATAGATGTAGATGTGGATCATATTACAAACCCCCAAAGTTACTATTCATTGTATTTGCGGAATTTTTCGCATGTTTTATCTAGTCTTGATTAGTTGTCTCTGTGCCCACGTCCCGCCGTAATTCCTTATCAGCAGTCAGTAATGCTGATTGATATCCAGGCAGTGGGCGGCCATTAGCTGGTCAGTCGTTTCGGAGTTACCAACGACGCAGTCTGATCTGGAATGAGTGAGTAACGGATGTAAGGCAGATACTCAGATACTGTATTCTTATGAAAGCCAAATACTTAAGTTCCAGTTGTTTGGGCTAAGGTTATTGCAGGTGGTAACCATATCAGCATGGCACAATCCATTACGTTGAATATCAGGTTATGTATGTTGATCGGTCTATAGAAGTGGAAGTAATAATAGGAGTGCCACAGGGTAGCGTACTGGGACCAGTGCTATTCATAATTATAATAAATGAATGTGTTGATGGTTTGCTGTCGGAAATTAGGTTTGTTTACAGTTGACACAATGTTATCTGATAGGATAAAAACGGTAGAAGGCGGTGAACAGCTGCAGGTGATCTGGACAGGATATCTAGTTGGCTTGGTAAACATGGGATGAAGATAAATGCAAAGAAGAGTCAGCTTATTAGATACACAGATAAAAAACTGAGGGTTAATTATGATTAAAACGGATGGCGGGAACACTTTAAATTTAAATATATTGGCATAACAGTTGATAACAAGCTCAACTGGGCAGGACACATTGGAGAGGTGGTAGGAAGAGGTTTCAAAATTCTGCACTTGTTGGAGAGAGTGATGAGCGGATGCACCAGGGAAATGATTGAATTGCGTTACAAAACTTTGGTCAGTCAGTTTTATCAGCCACGCTATTTCCTGTGGATTGAGTGAATAGCCGTTGTACCTCGCTACCAAGAAAGATATTTGGCAGAGATAAAAGCAAAATACTTAAGTTCGCGTTGTCTGGGCTGTGGTTATTGCAGGTGCTAACTGTTTCAGCATGACTCAGTCCGTTATGTCGGACATAAGGACATTGATGCTGATTTGTGTGTAGAAGTGGAAGTAAAAATGGGATTTCCACAGGGTAGCGCATTGGGACCAATGCTATTCATTATTCTAATAAATGATTGGGTTGATGGTTTACTGTCAGAAATTAGATTGTTTGCAGATGATATAATGCAAAATAAAAGGATCAAAACGGTAGAGGACTGTAAACAGCTGCAGGTTCATCTGGGCAGGTTATCTTGTTGGGTTGGCAAACATAGGATGAAGGTAAATGCAAAGAAGAGTCAGCTTATTAGCTGGACAGAAAAAAATCTCAGGGCTGATTGTGATTATAAGTTGAGAAGGAATTACTTGCTGAATACGTGAAATGCAAATATCTTGACATAACATCTGATACCAAGCTTAACTGGGCAGGACACATTGGAAAGTTAGTGGGAAAAGGTCTAAAAATCCTTCACTTGTTGCAGTTAGTGATGAGGGGATATATGAGAGAAGTAAAGGAATTGGGTTACAAAACTTTTGTGGACCATTGCTTGAATATGGTAGTGTAGTATGGGATCCACATTTCGACTATAAAATACAGGAGTTGGAGAGGGTGCAAAAAAGGGCTACTAGATTTGTTTCTGGAAATTATCACAGAACGCAATCAGTGACGGATATGATAAAGGAGCTGGAATTGGACTCATTGGTCGACAGAAGGAGGGTGAACAATGCCATGAGAGTATACAGGGCATATACTGGCGATGAGAAATGGAAATATATTGGTGTAAGCTTTAAAAGTAATGTATGGAAGGGAAAAGATCACCATGAGCACAAGCTGGCACTCGATTTCAGGCACAAAGTATCGCGCGCCTGGTTATAATTATAAATAACTCAGTTCTTTCGCTTTTAACAGATTTACATTTATTATTCACAACTCATATTCCTCTAGGAACTATATCGGACTTCTAGTATTCGAAGAATGCAAGCTTCTTTAGCAGTAAAATGGTTTCAAAGCCACCATTCGGTCTTTATGTCGCTAACCTCCAGCTAACTCTTGATTTTCTTATTGCCATGGCAACTTACATTTCCTTGCTATAGGAGTAAATATATCGATTTTTGTTTAATTTCATGGCACAAAAATATGGTTTTCTTATGAAATGTTTCTGTTCTGTCACAAAGGGTGTAGGAAAATTCTCTTTTTTAGATTTGGGTGTCAAGGATAGGAATAAGTCACCAAGGGAAATGATGAATAATTTAGCAAAAACGTTGAAGGTATTTAAAGTTGAAATTTATATAGGACAAATGTAGATTGGTGCAGGAAAGGGGGAAGATGGGTGTGTAGGGAAATTGGCACCGGTGCTCGCGATCCATTATAATTTAATTACTTATTATTATTATTATTAATATCACGATACTTGCAAATATATGGGACTTTCAGTACGGTAGAAGTAGGGCTATTCTAAACAAAAAAATCCGTGTACGTTTTTATTGTTGTCTTACTCACTTCTGAACTAAGAATCTTCAAAAAAGACCCCACACAAAAACAAATCTCTGAGAGTATAGATATTTTACGACAAGAAATTCACGTCGTCTGAGATATCGAAGTGCCATAAAAATTAGTACTACCATAGAACTAGGCTATCAGTGTATCAGCAATCATAAACTAACGTAAGACCAGGTCACTAGCAAGCTGACCATTATGATGGCTCCAGAACAAATTTGAATTCGGCAAATTGGCATTCTGCTCACAATAAAAACCCATGGGTTTATTATTTCTGTAATATTATTTTTTTAAATCGTCAAAACTCACCTCGTGGCTTTATTCATATTCAGATTAGACAACGATAGTGTTACCGAGCGTGGTAGTAGAGTGGTTAACGTTCTGGCCTCGCATTCAGGAGGACGCGGGTTCGAATCCCCGTCCGGGCATCCAGATTTGGGTTTTCCATGGTTTCCCAAAATCACTCCAGGTGAATGTCGGGATGCTTCCTTCAAAAAGGCCATGGTCAAAATCCTTCCCGTTCCTTGTCCCCAGTCCCATCCCGCCTCTAATTACCTTAGCCGTCGACGAGGCGTAAAGCCACAGTAAAAACCAATTGTGGACAGTATTTTTCTATTTGCTTTAAAATATACGTGTACAAAGTTCCTTCCAAATCGGGTAGAAACTGTAACATTGTATAAACAACATTAAAAAAAAATTATTTTGGTCTAAAGAGTGAGAGGGATTGGGTTTCGGAAAATCAAACTGAAAGTATTTTTCTTTTTGTTTTCCATGCACTATACCCAATTCTTTGGGCATTCCTCCAAGCCCCGTCACCAATAGTTTAACAATCCGCATATTCTGGACTTTACATTGTGGCTACGTTGACACAACTATCGGAATGGTAAATTTAGCTGTTTATAAATAATGCAATAAAAACAGTATAAATACACAAAAATATTAATACATAATAAAAATTCGTTTCATATAAACGTTCGAATTTTGTATCCATAAATAAATATCCAACAGCAGTGTATTGCAAATTTATTTCTGCATCGATACGAAATACGTGACCAAATACTCATTTAGATTTTTATTGATCTTACATAATCCCAACCAGCTGAAATCAGTTAAATTAAAAATTGTTCTGCCGACTCACGCTTCTCGATGTTACATTATAAATTAAATAATTCTTGTTAATGATGTTTCATATACATAATCACAATTTTAACTGCTTATTTTGACATTTTTGAACCTATTTTACACTGGTAAGAACCTATTTTAGGTTTTTGGAACCTAAAAATCCGAGGTCTAATTATCATCTAATTTCCAGAAATTTATTAAAGTAATAGTCAGGGTCGGTGAGAAGTTATTGAACATCATGAACAACATACTGAAGGAAGATTTTGGACTGGATTGAAACCAACGAAAGAGAAAAGTAATGAAATGAACAGAAATCATACGAATATTAGTAAATTAAATATAAAAATAGGGTCGGATGCGATTGAATTTTGTTATCTGGGAAGTAAAATTACAAGTGATGGCCGAAGCAGGAATGATGGAGAAGAGAAATATTTTAGTTTCAAATATTTATGTAGAACTCAGAAAAGAACTTTTTAAAACTCTATGTTTGGAGCACAGCACTTTATGGCGGCGAAGCATGGACTTTTAAGGATACCAGACAGAAGGAAAATTGAAGCATTTGAAATGTGGTGCTATAGAAGGATGCAGAAAATTAAGTGGGTGTAAGAAACGAGCGAGTTTAGGAAATGTTGGAAAGAAGTTTGTGGAAGGGTCTTATAGAAAGAAGAGACAGGCTGGTAGGTCATATTTTGAGACATGCTGGATTGATTAATTTGATAGTGGAGGGAACAGAACTGTAGAGGAAGACAGAGATTAGAATATATGAAGCAGATAATTGAGGACGTGGGCTGTAAGGGGTATGTAGAGATGAAGAGGTTAGCACAAGATAGGAAGGGATGGAGGATTGCATCAAACCAGTCGAAAGACTAATGACAACAATATATATGCAATTCACTAACAACAAGATTAATTATGAGCTGTTGATACGTGACATCAGCCTGTTTCATAAATTAAAAATGTTTAGAGGTAAGTATCTAATGGGTAAAAAACACAAGATCCATGACTTATTTAACATACCAGACAATGAATCCTCTATTCTAGCGGTACGTATTATAATAAATTTCGCTCTGCAGCAACAAATTAATGTCACTGTAGGAGTTATTGGGTTTGATAGTCACTTTGATAAGATAAAAGATGCACTGAAAACTGTTATAGAGCATTTTCATAAAAATTGCCGGAGTGATGATTTTGTTGGGTATATCAACAAAATAAAATGCCCTTTATCTTGATTAACTGCGATGCAAAAAGTACACATAAAGCAATTAGTCGTATATATTCTGCCGTTAACAAGCAGCTGCTAAAGCAAAAATTACCCACAACATCAGTAATTTATGGAAATATGTGTCAAAAATTGGCGTCAAAGTCCAGTGCCTAACCAAAAAAAAGTTTTCCGAAGGATTGTCCTTAGCCTACATTGAGTTTAAATTCAAGTGTCTATAAAGATTTAGGTTTATTATCGAAATTGAGATACTGCTGCTTAGTGACACTGCTTTTATTATTGTTTTCACAAAATGAAGCTAGTGCATATATATATATATATATATATATAGGCCAACTATATAACTTATAACCCGGCTATTTTCTTTTCAACCTCACCAGGAAAGCCAGGTTATAACCAGCCAATGATGCCTTTTATTTTTTTTGGCAGTTGTGCTTATTAATGTGAGGCATTTAGTTGAATATGATGTTTAATAAACAAGAAAAACCACACAAATACACCATCAACATGAAACGTTTATTCAATACCAAGATAATAATCTCCTAACGCAATCTTAATACAGTCCGGGCTCTCTTTGGTTCTCAGCGATCACACATATCTCTCTCTTACCATGAAGGAAGGAAATATATGGAGGAGAAGTGACGTTAAATTGGTGAAGCAGGCTCGCGCATGCGCAGTGGCGGCAGCGGCGATATTGCGCTTCCAAACAATTGCGATGTTCCCAGTATATCCCGAAAACTAAGCAAGATATCGAAAAATTTTATTCTTTATTTTCGATTTGTCTCGTCGTGTTACATAAGAATCGATCATTAAATTTAACTTTTGCGAAATTTTTCTTCTCCATTTCAACTCAAGACACCTCACTTTTGATACAGTATATCTCTAGAACTAGGTGAGATATCGAAAAATTTTATTCTTTATTTTTCATTTGTCTCGTCTTTTTAAATAAGAATCCATCATCAAATTAGACTTTGACCAATTTTTTCTTCTGAATTTCAACCAAAACCATTTCACATTTTGGACTGAATATCTCGAAAACTAAGCAGGATATCAAAAAAATTTATTCTCCATTTTTTATTTGTCATATCGAGTTACATAATAATCCATCACAAGATTGCGGCGTTACGTTTATCCTAAAGTCCACCTGAGGTTTTTGTACATATACCCCGTGTCTGTATGGGTACGGCCATGCTCCCCACTCCTCCTCCGCCCGGCTTCACTTCAATGCGTGGTGAAGGTCTCTTGCGTCGTCTCCATATATTTCCTTCCTCCATGCTCGCAATCTTAATACAGTCCGGGCTCTCTTTGGTTCTCAGCGATCTTATTATATATAATTTTCTTTGGCCGCCGCCGACCAAAGATTATTGTCACTTAAAATTAATACTTAAAAACTAGTCTTAGCATATATTTTATATACGTTGTTATTAAACTGCTGAAACTGATTCTGCTTTTGATCCTATACTGATCTTCTCATTATATACCAGGTGCTACCGTAGTTGTTAACCGACCTACCTCACTGTTTGTGCGCCTCTGTTCCAGGTCTACTGTGCGTCTTAGTGCTGATTGGTGTACTGGCCGCAGCCTACAGCTCACCCAGAAACTCTCGATCGACCGCGCTGGACGGAATGCTCCTCATCGACGGGTGAGTTCGACCAGCAACATCGACTAGCACGTGCGGAAGCGTTATAATTTTTACGACACTGAAGTATCGAAATTACATCAACATTTATTTAGGAATGTCAGAATGAAATTTTATGCTTTCCGTTAAAATCATCGAAAACGTCCGCATGCTTTCTTAGCAGTTCTCCTTTCGACTGGCAATTTTGTGTTTCTATAATGGGTGCCAGTTGTAACCGAGTTTTGTGCAAAAATTGTGTACGCGATCATGAAAACTGCTTCCACTAGCTTTAGCACTGTGCAAAAGAAATGATATGAATGATATGACATGGAAACCCAATTTCAGACTTAAGACCACGCATAAAACTGAAAAACAGATTATATCTAACGAATCAGTTGTATAAGGTTGTGGATTAGAAGTGTTTTAAAAATTGCGTACGATGAAGTAATCTTCCACATATCCTCTGTGGAATTGACCTTTGGGGCTCTTGTTGCCATTTCTACATGAATATATTGTTAGTACTCCAGTAAATATCTATCAGGATAATATACAAGTTGGATAGGAATACACTCTGTAAAGAAATATTGAGACAGTAAAATATTCTTACTACATTTTCACTATATATATATAGGGTTTTTTTACTGGTTAGATGCAATCCAAAATTTAATAACACTAATGACACTCGAATCAAAACTGATTTTCATATCAAAAGATATAACTCCAAGGCAGCAGATAAAAGTGCGTTTGAAATGGGAGCAAGACAATGTAATAAGCTACGTACACATTTAAAGGCATTGACTGGAAATGAATTTAAAGCTGAAGTAAAACATTATCTATATAATAAGGCTTTATATAATCTCAATGAGTCGTGAACTGTATGTAATAGCATTTATGTATTGAATTATTGTAACTTAATGTTCATTTTCTTACTCAAAGTTCCTGGCCTTGTTATGGAATTAATTTATATTGGAATTCATTATACTACGTATAAGGTATTCTTGTTGTGTAAGCTGTATTGGTCCGTGCTAGAAACTTGTGTACAGAAGTATATTGGCAATAAACAATTTTAACGAGGGAAAAGTATGTGGAGATTAGAGTGGATTTCTTCAGCCCCGCCAGAATAGCACTAGCAATCAACGAGCTCTAAAGGGACTCGACTTCGGAGGCGTCAATTAATTAATTGAGGTAAATACGGGGGGCATAAAAAACTTACGTCATCTTGGAGGGGTGCGACCAGATATCACCAGAAATGGGGGGCGGGGGTGTCCGTAATTACGGAAAAACATCTCACGTAATTAATGGATGGTACCTTTGCCCGCAAGTCCCGGTCTGGTCTCAACAGAGTCAGGTCTGGCCACTGCAGATCTGCTTCATTACTTCACACGTGGGGAATGAGAGATTCACGGAAATGAGCCTGTGGTGAGGAGAACAAACTATCCATCACGTGACCTATGATTGCCGACCTCGAGCCTTCAGGGGATCACCGAAAGACTTCATAGATATTTCAAATGAAACTTTACATTGGCTGCAGGATGTCAATTTGGAATTTTAGCTATAATTTAAGGTTATATTTTATTAGTGTGAAATAATTGTATATATTTGTAATATTGATTATGTGCTATGCCTACTAAATGCCACACTAATTACATCATCGCTTGAAAATGTAATTACTGTGACTTTTGATATCATTTTGCGTGAATCCGAAAGTGATTGGAATGTGATAACGTGTCTTTAGTGAGGTGTGCACATTGTTTTTTACTACTTTGTTTTAACCACTTCATCGAAATCCCGCATCTGCACTTTGAGTACTAATGTAAGCACTGTCAGGTGATACACTGACGTCATTGAATTACGTATAATTTCCTTCATAAGGTATTGATACCATAATATCTGGATGTTGTGGATCATTTTCCTCAATTGCTGAAACGTCACAAACTAAACATTATACAAAACACTGAAACTAAAATAAAATAGAAACATCGACACGAGAAATAACAATAAATAAGGACATAAAAAAAAACTACTGAAATCATTTACATTTGAAAAAAACCGCCAAATAAATGGAAGATTGAAAAGAAAACAAAACAACACCGCATAACTACACAAACTCGATACTTAGTAAACAAAACAGAACGACCATTCGCAAGTAAATAATATATAGTTCAGTGCAATAAAGTGCAGTGTTGTGAATCTGAATAATGAAGACACTTCTCATCAAAAAGGCAAAAGCGCTGATGCTGAGAATGGAGCTAAAAGAAATGCAATAGACCACAAAATGTAAGTAGATTATAAGTTAGATAATAATTCATTCCACTGTACAAACCACAACATAACCTGCTTACAACTTTTGTACATAATTAACAGAAAAAAACCCGCTGAAGATGCTTCTGCAAAAGAAGTGAAACGCGTAGGGGAGACCAATAAACAAAGAAAAAGTCAACTTCTTTTGCGTAATTTATTTATTAATATTGATATCTTGTTACTTTGTTTCTCTCTATTAAAATGTTCTTCTTCTTCTGCGGTAGTCAATCCTGGGATTGATCTTCCATTCAGCTCCACTCTCTGCCCTACTCTTCATATCTCCTGCAGCCAACATCTTCCATTATCTGCTGGATGTATTGTAAACGTGGTCTTCCTCGATATCTCTTTCCTTCTACCATTCCCTCCAGTATTGTTTTTAATAAGCTTTCATGTCTTGAGATATCTCCAGTTAATATTATCCTCCGCGTTTTTATACTCTTTCATAAAGAATTATACTCTCCAGCCTTCTCAAAATTTTCCTCATTAGCAATCTTGTCCCTCCAGCTAATCTTTAACATTCGTCTGTAGCACCATTGCTCAAACGAAATTAATCTTCTTTTCTCTTCTGTCCAGGTTTTACATCCATACATAGCAATACTCAAGACATAAGCTTTTAATAGTCTTTTCCTCGTTGTCCAGCTGATATTATCTGTTGTAAAAATTCGTTTTTTTTCTGTTGAACGCTATTTTTGCTTGAGCTATCCTGCATTTTATATCATTCTTGCTTCTTCCATCATTTGTGATTTTGCTTCCTAGGTAGCACATCCTCCAATGCTTCTCCATTAATTTTAATTTTAATTTTCGAGTTTTTATCTTTCCCACATGCCATGACTTTCGTCTTCGCTTTATTAATTTTCATATCGTACTCCTTCCCCATTGTTTCCAAAATGTTACATGAGGTATAATGCAACGTTTTGCATGGAAATGACACACACTACTTTTTTGTTTATGTTCGCTTGTTATTCTAAGCGTGTTTTCATGCGATTCCAAACTTTCGACGTCAAAGGCGTCCCTTGTGAGAGAATAGCAAGACATCAACACCGCAAGAAGCACGTCGACCCCTTCCATAATGGCCTGGTTGTCCGGTAGTAGTAGTAGTTGCTGCTGTTGTCCTGTTGCAGCCACAACGACCTCGCACTGAACATCGAGTTGCTGTTGAAAAACGACATCGACCACTTGGACTTCCGGCGCGACCTGAGGGAGGACCCTGTATGGAGGAGCTGCAGCACCTGTCAGACCGACCTGCCCAGGCTGCGCGCGGGGAAAGTCGGCGCTCAGGTGAATTGTCTGTCTGTGGCTCTACACCTCGTCAACGACGACATCATTAAATGGTGGAAAGGAAAGGAACGGGAGACGGGGATGGAAGGAATAATCTTTTGAACGAACCCTCCTGCCCTTTCACCAAAGTTATAATAACCTGCAGAATTCCATTATCTTCAAGATTTTGGCAGCAAATTTATCTTTAATGGTAATCTCACAGAAAATACCTATTAAGCCGCGTTCCCACGATCCCTTGTAACGAAGGCGAGACGGGACGGGACCTCATTAGACGAAGTGTAGGGACGACCGCGGGCCGCAGGTTAGTCCTAGCTTACCTCGCCACCCCCACACCACGTTGCCTAGTGTCGTTTGACACAGAGCACTTTACAGCAACAGAAGGGGTGCGCACCGCTGCTGCAAACCGATGGCAACAGCGCACCGCTACATACGCCTGTGATGTTTACCGACTCAGAGTGGGTAGCTGCGTCTCGTCTCCGCTAGCAGAGGCGGCCCTGTTCCCATGGCGTGTTGTTGAGTATTCGTCCCGTCCCGTCCCTCCTCCGTTACAAGAGATCGTGGGAACGGGCCTTTACACAGCCTCATTACCCATCATCTGGGGAGCCTACTTCCCACTGTATTGGCGCATTCCATTTCTCGGCTACATCAGCTGATGAGGTGATCAGGTGAAGTGATTCCCTGTGCCACCAGTATGGACCGAGCAAACGGACCTGTGGTCCTGGTCCCATTGCTATGTTTTCTATATCAAATGACAGTAGTGTTGCCGATTTAGGTATGTGTATATCTTTTATTTTTTCTATGAGGTGTATGGTGTTCTTAATGGTTCTGTCGTTGTGAAGTGTGCAACTCAACAGGACGGTTTAGGAATGGGTTCCCCAATCTCACCACCATTGGCAGACATTTTCATAAATCATACAGAAAATCAGATATTTGAAAACATCATCCACAACAAAGGTTACAACATCATAATTTGACTTAGGTATGTGATGACATACTTGGTGTAGTAGATGAACCAGAAGCCAGAGTTAACCAACTACACACAGAATTCAACACCATTCACAAAAACATAAACCTTACACTGGAAAAAGAAAAAGAAGGAAAACTCAGCTTCCTAGACCTCGCCATAACTTCTCACAACAACCTCCTCCAATTCGAAATATATAGGAAACCCACCACAACAGATATGATAATAAGCTCTAATTCCAATCATCCAGAAACACACAAGGAAGCAGCAATTAGACACATGCTCAACAGACTAAACAAAACACCACTAAACAAAGACAACTACACAACAGAACTTGACACCATCATACAAATAGCCACCAAAAATGGATACAAAGAAACCAGAATAGGCCAAATAAACAAAACCTTCAAAAAGCAGATACTAAGAACAACACAAAACACTATACCAAATCCACAACAAACAAATACAAACACCCACATGAATGCAACAGCAAATAACATAACACCCACACAAGCAAAAACAGATATATGGCACAAATTAACATGAACACTCACAAAATAGCAAACGTTCTGAAAAAGCAAGGACTCAGGATAGCATTTAGAACAGACAACTAACTACAGAAAAACACACCTAACAACAAATTTCACAATTCAGGTATATACAGAATAACTTGCAATGACTGCAATGCAGAATATATAGGCCAAACATTCAGGAAGTTTGAACCCAGATATAAGGAACATTTAAGAGCACTAAAATACAAAACCACTCAACATTCGCAAAACACCTACTAAAACATAATCACCAGCCCACAAACATAGAGTCAGACATGCAAATACTAACCATTAATAATAGCAAATCACAACTACTAACATTTCAGGAAAACTACCACATCCACAAATCACTGGAAGAAAAGAACATAATAAACGAATACACAAACCTGACGGACCCAACACTATACACAGTGCTCAAAAACAAATAATAAAGACAACCAACCATCTACCACAAAAAGACACAGCCAATAATAATAATAATACACCAAACTAAAAACGAACACGTATTTAAAAGCGCACCACCCACCGAGTAAAACAGAAGACAAACAGTAAACAAACCTGCTAATCAGCGATGTACAGTAACTAAACTTAAGACATCCATGGAGGAAGGAAATATATGGAGGAGAAGTGACGTTAAATTGGTGAAGCAGGCTCGCGCATGCGCAGTGGCGGCAGCGGCGATATTGCGCTTCCAAACAATTGCGATGTTCCCAGTATATCCCGAAAACTAAGCAAGATATCGAAAAAATTTATTCTTTATTTTCGATTTGTCTCGTCGTGTTACATAAGAATCGATCATTAAATTTGACTTTTGCGAAACTTTTCTTCTCCATTTCAACTCAAGACACCTCACTTTTGATACAGTATATCTCTAAGAACTAGGTGAGATATCGAAAAAAAATTTTCTTTATTTTTCATTTGTCTCGTCTTTTTAAATAAGAATCTATTATCAAATTTGACTTAAACCAATTTTTTCTTCTGAATTTCAACCAAAACCATTTCACATGTGGGACAGAATATCTCGAAAACTAAGCAGGATAACAAAAAAATTTATTCTTCATTTTTTATTTGTCATATCGAGTTACATAATAATCCATCACCAGATATCGGCGTCACCTTTATCCTAGAGTCCCCTTGAGGTTTTTGTACATATTCCCCGTGTCTGTATGGGCACGGCCTCGCCCCCCCACTCCTCCTCCGCTCTGCTTCACTTCAATGCGTGGTGAAGGTCTCTTGCGTCGTCTCCATATATTTCCTTCCTCTATGAAGACATCAGAACTCAATGTATTACAGTGCTACGCAAATAATCACAAAATGCAACCAACATGTATAATATATACTGCAGTTACAAACATAACTTATGCTAGAACGCTGTACAGTTATAAGCATATATAACCAAAGAAAAATGTAAGTAAGCTTAAATATTTAACGCACAATTTTCATGTTTAAATTGTAAAATAGAACAAATGTAATTATATGTATAAATACCCACAGACAGAACCGCTGAAGATGCTTCGCAAATGAAGCGAAACGCGTTCGGAAAATAAAACAACAATTTCAATTGCATTGGTGTTACAATTATTCATAAAACTGACTATTAGTATTTCTTATTTTATCGTTTACTTCTCATCAATTTCCAAAGCATAAATTCTTAGGAAAGGATGGATAATTGCATCAAACCAGTCAAGAGACTGATGACAGGGAAAAATATGTAGGAGCCTATTTCTTTCCAATTTACGAGTTAACGTACTCCGCTCTTTAAACTCATCAGGTCTTAAAACTTTATAATATTCTCAATACAATGTTCACGGTTTATGAGGCTTTTATTTTCTTGCAAGCCCTATTACCTCTCTTCCCGAGACTGAATCAGTGGCGTAGCTAGGTCAACAAGGGCCCCGGTGCAAAAAATTTATTTTGGGTCCTCAGACCAGACGGGCGACCTTTTTTTGCTTTGTGTGCTGGTAGGGGCCTCCTGAACTGAGGATGGGGGCCCTTGAATTGTTCTTTAGGGGCCCCTGAGCAGCGAGGGCCCTTAGTGAGGGGGGTTCTCAGGGGCCCCTTAGACGACGGTAGACCAAAAAAAAAAAGGTCGCCAGTTTGCCGTGAAGGCTCGTGGGCCCTCTAAACTGCGCTTGAGGGCCCCTAGAGGTGCGCTTGAGGGCCGCTAGAGGTATGATTGGGGGCCCCCTGAGCGTTAGGGCCCCGGTGCACTGCACCGCCTAGCCCCATAGTAGCTACGCCCCTGGACTGAATACTAAAAGATATTGACACTCTCTTAATTCTTAGTTTCCAAAGCTACTCATATTGATGTATCAATTTAAACCAAATATCTTACGTCTCATACATACAAAGAAACAAAACAATCTGAATTTCATCTCAATCTAAATTTAAGAAACGGAAAAAAAACACTGAATGCATTACAAACGAAAGTATTAAATAATAAAAGTAAAAAAATCAGCTCAGTATGAATGGTAATTATATTTCGTAACAAGGTGCAGTTCGCTTCGTAATTTGCATGCAATGTTACCAAGCAAATAGCTGTTTCAATTTCGTACCACAAGGACAACGAAAAAACACATGAAAAACAATCACAGAGCAATTTATAACACTGGACAATGACTGAGGACATCATGGACATTACGTCTAAACCCCAAAGGATAGAGAACATGGCGGATTCCAACGACGAACAACTGAACATCTAGCAGTGAATGCTCATGCGACAAACACATATTTGGAACATTCTGATTTGGGGAAACCATGGAAACCCCAAATCTGGATGCCCGGACGGGGATTCGAACCGGCGCGGCGTACTCCCGAAGGCGAGGCAAGAGCGTTAATGACTCACTCATCATGCTTGGTAACTGATAAAGTGCACAGAAAAAGCTTCGACACTCAATAAAATATTAGGCAAGGACACACTACAAAAGCCTGGGTGTCAGAGTATTGTTGGTAAATCTCAAAGTGTGTTCCAGTATACCCAGCCTTGGCGGACGTGTATGAACAGGGTTCGGATCTATACGGGGGAAAAAAAAGAGAAATATGCATGCAAATATGACCTTAATAACGGGTAAATATAACGTGAAAAAAAACAAAATATGATCAGACATTTAAATTTACTATACATCAAAACAAGCTCAATTGTACGTCATTTATTTTAGATGAAATGTTATCGCGAAATTAGGCGAATGAGAACGTTTGTGTAGCAAGACGTTTCGGCCACCACAATTCTGCGGCCATTGTCAAGTGACTGCTGCCTGTGGGTAATGGGGTTGCTTAAATATAGCGCGGAACAGTTAAATACCAGCAAGATTGTTGGCGCTGATTGTGAGCAGCTCATTGTTGTGCTTGATTGTTTGCGTTGATTGTTGACAATTGTTGACAATCAAGGTCAACAGTCCCGAGCGATATACACGGAAGAGCCAAAGAAACAAGTACATCCGCATAACATCGTGTAGGACCACCGCGAGCACGCAGAAGTGCCGCAAAACGACGTGGCATGGACTCGACTAATCTCTGAAGAGCCAAAGAAACTGGTACACCTGCCTAATATCGTGTAGGGCCCCCGCAAGCACGCAGAAGTGCTGCAACACGACGTGGCATGGACTCGACTAATGTCTGAAGAGCCAAAGAAACTGGTACACCTGCCTAATATCGTGTAGGGCTCCCGCGAGCATGCAGAAGTGCCGCAACACGACGTGGCATGGACTCGACTAATGTCTGAAGAGCCAAAGAAACTGGTACACCTGCCTAATATCGTGTAGGGCCCCCGCGAGCACGCAGAAGTGCCGCAACACGACCGTGGCGTGGACTCGACTAATGTCTGAAGAGCCAAAGAAACTGGTACACCTGCCTAATATCGTGTAGGGCCCCCGCGAGCACGCAGAAGTGCCGCAACACGACGTGGCATGACTCGACTAATGTCTGAAGAGCCAAAGAAACTGGTACACCTGCCTAATATCGTGTAGGGCCCCCGCGAGCATGCAGAAGTGCCGCAACACGACGTGGCATGGACTCGACTAATGTCTGAAGAGCCAAAGAAACTGGTACACCTGCCTAATATCGTGTAGGGCCCCCCGCAAGCACGCAGAAGTGCCGCAACACGACGTGGCATGGACTCGACTAATGTCTGAAGAGCCAAAGAAACTGGTACACCTGCCTAATATCGTGTAGGGCCCCCACGAGCACGCAGAAGTGCCGCAACACGACGTGTCATGTACTCGACTAATGCCTGAAGAGCCAAAGAAACTGGTACACCTGCCTAATATCGTGTAGGGCCCCCACGAGCACGCAGAAGTGCCGCAACACGACGTGTCATGTACTCGACTAATGCCTGAAGAGCCAAAGAAACTGGTACACCTGCCTAATATCGTGTAGGGCCCCCGTGAGCACGCAGAAGTGCCGCAACACGACGTGTCATGGATTCGACTAATGTCTGAAGAGCCAAAGAAACTGGTACACCTGCCTAATATCGTGTAGGGCCCCCGCGAGCACGCAGAAGTGCCGCAACACGACGTGTCATGTACTCGACTAATGCCTGAAGAGCCAAAGAAACTGGTACACCTGCCTAATATCGTGTAGGGCCCCCACGAGCACGCAGAAGTGCCGCAACACGACGTGTCATGTACTCGACTAATGCCTGAAGAGCCAAAGAAACTGGTACACCTGCCTAATATCGTGTAGGGCCCCCCACGAGCACGCAGAAGTGCCGCAACACGACGTGTCATGTACTCGACTAATGCCTGAAGAGCCAAAGAAACTGGTACACCTGCCTAATATCGTGTAGGGCCCCCACGAGCACGCAGAAGTGCCGCAACACGACGTTGTCATGTACTCGACTAATGCCTGAAGAGCCAAAGAAACTGGTACACCTGCCTAATATCGTGTAGGGCCCCCACGAGCACGCAGAAGTGCCGCAACACGACGTGTCATGGATTCGACTAATGTCTGAAGAGCCAAAGAAACTGGTACACCTGCCTAATATCGTGTAGGGCCCCCACGAGCACGCAGAAGTGCCGCAACACGACGTGTCATGGATTCGACTAATGTCTGAAGAGCCAAAGAAACTGGTACACCTGCCTAATATCGTGTAGGGCCCCCGCGAGCACGCAGAAGTGCCGCAACACGACGTGTCATGTACTCGAACTAATGCCTGAAGAGCCAAAGAAACTGGTACACCTGCCTAATATCGTGTAGGGCCCCACGAGCACGCAGAAGTGCCGCAACACGACGTGTCATGTACTCGACTAATGCCTGAAGAGCCAAAGAAACTGGTACACCTGCCTAATATCGTGTAGGGCCCCCACGAGCACGCAGAAGTGCCGCAACACGACGTGTCATGGATTCGGACTAATGTCTGAAGAGCCAAAGAAACTGGTACACCTGCCTAATATCGTGTAGGGCCCCACGAGCACGCAGAAAGTGCCGCAACACGACGTGTCATGTACTCGACTAATGCCTGAAGAGCCAAAGAAACTGGTACACCTGCCTAATATCGTGTAGGGCCCCCACGAGCACGCAGAAGTGCCGCAACACGACGTGTCATGGATTCGACTAATGTCTGAGGAGCCAAAGAAACTGGTACACCTGCCTAATATCGTGTAGGGCCCCCACGAGCACGCAGAAGTGCCGCAACACGACGTGTCATGGATTCGACTAATGTCTGAAGAGCCAAAGAAACTGGTACACCTGCCTAATATCGTGTAGGGCCCCCGCGAGCACGCAAAAGTGCCGCAACACGACGTGTCATGTACTCGACTAATGCCTGAAGAGCCAAAGAAACTGGTACACCTGCCCTAATATCGTGTAGGGCCCCCACGAGCACGCAGAAGTGCCGCAACACGACGTGTCGTGTACTCGACTAATGCCTGAAGAGCCAAAGAAACTGGTACACCTGCCTAATATCGTGTAGGGCCCCCACGAGCACGCAGAAGTGCCGCAACACGACGTGTCATGTACTCGACTAATGCCTGAAGAGCCAAAGAAACTGGTACACCTGCCTAATATCGTGTAGGGCCCCCACGAGCACGCAGAAGTGCCGCAACACGACGTGTCATGGATTCGACTAATGTCTGAAGAGCCAAAGAAACTGGTACACCTGCCTAATATCGTGTAGGGCCCCCGCGAGCACGCAAAAGTGCCGCAACACGACGTGTCATGGATTCGACTAATGTCTGAAGAGCCAAAGAAACTGGTACACCTGCCTAATATCGTGTAGGGCCCCCACGAGCACGCAGAAGTGCCGCAACACGACGTGTCATGTACTCGACTAATGCCTGAAGAGCCAAAGAAACTGGTAACACCTGCCTAATATCGTGTAGGGCCCCCGTGAGCACGCAGAAGTGCCGCAACACGACGTGTCATGGATTCGACTAATGTCTGAAGAGCCAAAAGAAACTGGTACACCTGCCTAATATCGTGTAGGGCCCCCACGAGCACGCAGAAGTGCCGCAACACGACGTGTCATGTACTCGACTAATGCTGAAGAGCCAAAGAAACTGGTACACCTGCCTATATCGTGTAGGGCCCCTACGACGCACGCAGAAGTGCCGCAACACGACGTGTCATGTACTCGACTAATGCCTGAAGAGCCAAAGAAACTGGTACACCTGCCTAATATCGTGTAGGGCCCCCCATGAGCACGCAGAAGTGCCGCAACACGACGTGTCATGTACTCGACTAATGCCTGAAGAGCCAAAGAAATGTACACCTGCCTAATATCGTGTAGGGCCCCCACGAGCACGCAGAAGTGCCGCAACACGACGTGTCATGTACTCGACTAATGCCTGAAGAGCCCAAAGAAACTGGTACACCTGCCTAATATCGTGTAGGGCCCCCACGAGCACGCAGAGTGCCGCAACACGACGTGTCATGGATTCGACTAATGCTGAAGAGCCAAAGAAACTGGTACACCTGCCTAATATCGTGTAGGGCCCCCACGAGCACGCAGAAGTGCCGCAACACGACGTGTCATGTACT
>JARYHS010001113.1:618865-651093 GCA_031002005.1 Vandiemenella viatica
TTTGCTGATGATGCACTTATTTATAGGGAAGTGAAGTGCTCCGACGATTGCTTACAAATTCAGCGCGATCTGGATGTTATTTCGGAATGGTGCCATGAATGGCAGCTTACACTTAACTGTAAAAAGTGCAAGGCAATGCACATAAGTAATAAAAAGACCCGCTTGCTCTGAAGTACAAAGTTCAATTGTTGACACTGTAGATTCCCTGAAGTATCTAGGCGTAACAGTACAAAGCAACATGAAATGGGACTTGCACATAACTTCCGTTGTAGGTAAAGCTAATTCCAAACTACGATTCATAGACGTATTTTGAGAAGTTGTAATGCTCATACAAAGGAAATAGCGTACAAAACCTAGTGCGTCCGCATTTGGAATACTGTTGTGGAATTTGGGATCCGTATCGTAAGGGATTGATTGACACATTAGAGAGAGTACAGAGAAGAGACGCTCGATTCGTGACTGCTAGTTACAGTCCTTACTTAAGTGTCACAGAGCTAATTCGTGATTGGGCTAGGATTGTTTGGCGGACAGACGTTGTCGTTTTCGTTTGAATTTGCTGGAGAATATGCGAAAATCTTTAAGTTACGAGTGCAACGAAATACTTCTTCCGCCAACCTATTTAGGTCGCAATGACAGGAGGGATAAGATTAGAGAAATAAGATGCCGTACTGATTCATTTATGTATTCCTTCTTTCCTCGATCTGTTCGGGATTGGAATGCGCAGAATTAGGATTGGTGCTTAGCACCCTCTGCACTCACAGTATTTGATTTGCAGGTATATATGTAGATTAGCGGAAAAAAATGAACATGATCGTACGCGAGCTTTTGTTGTTAACAAATGAAATTAAATTTGGTTTATACTTAGGTTTTTATTCAGGAGTAATATCAGACTGAATGAAGTTACTACCGTGTGATATAGAGCAATTTACAGTTTCAGCATTCTGATTGCAGGGTAGTGGGACATTACGGCACATGATCCAGTCCACCTACTGTAGTACGCTTTCCCCAGAAATGCCGCAAAAATATTTTATATGTAAAATTATGAACAGAGTGTAGTGGACGGATAAAGAATTTTGGGCGAAAGTGATGGCATGTAGCAACAGTTGAAATCAGGGGCTGTTACAACAGAGATTCAAAACAGTTAGAAACTCTGGAATGCAAGCACACAGGCAACAAGGCATTAAGCTGGATCAGATAGTCAGAAATTTAAGCTGTAGCAAGACTTCCTATGGAGGCAGCTGGTAGGAAAGAACTATCGCTATTGGCTAGGGTTACTCCCCACTATGGGCTCTATGGAGGGAGAGCTGCAAAAAACTGAGATACACGAGCACAGAGTCATACTCGGTCGGTCAGTTGGTCTTCAGTCTATGATCGACGCCGAACAGATGGAGCTTGGAGAAACCTGGGCGGAATGAAGTCTGGACAGCTATGCAGCCATGGAGTGACGTAGCGAGACGACTTTAACAGCCATTATAGCAGGTGGGAGAAAGCCAATGAATTATAAGCAATGTAGCAGGCAGTGATGGCATAAAGCAATGGGAGTGATAGCCCGGAAAGAGTATACAGAATTAGACATGTAATTATTGTACATAACTGATGTAATAAAGTATACAGTTGTAACTATCCTTAAATAGAGTGTTCTTTATAAGTACTATTGCTCACATGACTGAAGTGTATTACCCACAAGTATATGTTCCCTTCGGGATGTGGCAAGGAGAACGAAAAAAAGTTCACTAGTCCACCACAAGAGGGAGCGCTAACACATTCTATAGAACAGGTAAAGAGGATGCGGCGAAATTTGCAAGTGGTAAAGCGTCGATAAACGTTCGGGATGTAGGCACCTACCTATGGTTTCTCCCAAATGCCTATTAGCCACTGGATGATATAGTACGACGGCGCGTGGCATATAAGGAGGTATCCACATAATTAAGTACAGGAGGGCAGTACGTAATACTGATACGTCGTTTTTGTTTTTCTTTAACTACAGGTCGACCTGGCAAGAACGGTTTATTGAAGTAAAATTTACTTCAGCACGTCAAAAGCTTATCATATATTTTAAAATTGCAACTATTAAAATAGATGTATATCTGTATAATCAACACCTTAGTGTACTACTGTTATGAAAAATACTAGTATAATTCCTATGGAGGAAATTCTCTCTGAGCAACTTCCTGGCACCCCTATGTTCACCTTTCTTCTTTTAATCTGAAAATTTTGAGTATTATTTCCTAGACCAACCCTTTTTTTTACAAACATACATTTAATATATTTTGAACGGTATTGACAAATTATTCCAATAGCTGACTTACTTACCTGAGATAAATTGTTCTAATAATGTAGAGAAGACAAGTGCTGAGTCACACTTCAAGGCAAACTGAAATGCATTAAAACTCACTCTTTCAGTGTATTCCTGGCACATGGAATTCTTTTACATACACTAATACTTTTCATATTTACATTAATCAATATTGAAATCTTATCTCTAAACATTTGACGATGATTACAAATAATTTTACATGGTCCTTTACCTTGCCTTGCTCCTTAGGACTTTCCAGCAGGAAGGAAATATATTTTTTGTCATCTGTTTTTGCTAAGACGGATTTCAACATTCGCCATTCCCTTTATAATTCATTACTTTTCTTCTATTCATCTGTAAAAAGCTTTATACTCTACCTATCTGAAATTCTTTAATGATTGCTTCCTTTAAATGAAATCAACAACACTATCAATTCTTTTTGCAACATGTCATATATTACTCCAATCATACATCACTTTCCACACTATGAATAATTAACATAACACAGCTTCAATATTGTTAAAGTTCTCATACATATTTTCAAGATTCAATAGCCATTCGTATTTAAGAATCCCCCTACCAGTGCCAGTTCCAATTTCATCTCGAACAATTCTCCTCAGTCCATTCTGTTTATTCAAATCTTCTTCACACTTCCTTTTTTTAATATGTTATCTTCATTACCAGCCCTCACATTTTCTCCTTGCTATCATAGATTCTTCAAAAAAAATTATTAATATTTTACATCACCACTTTATATCTACTATCATAAATAAATTTATTTCAATCACACTATTTAACATTTACAAGGCAATGAGATACGTGACTGTTACAGCATATAGTGGGAATAGTGCAGATCTGTTAGTAACGAACTTTCATACAAAAGTGCAGCACATAAGTGAGTTCATGCGTACTCAAGGTAGTGGAAACACTTTAATGGTATTGTGACAAGGTGGTAGTTATTTACGGAGTGTGAAGTCTCTGGTTTGGATTGTCACTTTGGTGGGCAATATAACATCCTAGCAGTAGAAGGAATATGTTGATTTATGTGCTAAGCAACCGATGAATTTGAAACAAAAAGCATGCGGCAGGAAAAGAACATAAACTATTGAAAGGATGTCAGGGTTTGGAACAAATTACCAAGTGAAGTTATGAATAATTTACCAAAACACTAAAGGAATTTAAAATTTCTAAATCAGAAAAGTAAATAGGGGGGGGGGGGGGGGAATTTAACACTGCAACTATAATAGGAAATTAAAAAAAATAATATACAGGGTGTTACAAAAAGGTATGGCCAAACTTTCAGGAAACATTCCTGACACACAAATAAAGAAAATATGTTATGTGGACATGTATCCGGAAACGCTTACTTTCCATGTTAGAGCTCTCTTCGTGCTCGTATTGTGGACGGCTGTGATACAATACGCCATTCTCCTGGGCTGCATCAGCGCATCAGGGATTCCATGCGACGGAGGGTGGATGCATGTATCCTCGCTAACGGAGGATATTTTGAATATTTCCTGTAACAAAGTGTTTGAAGTCATGCTGGTACGTTCTGTTGCTGTGTTTCCATTCCATGTTTAATGTGATTTGAACAGAAGTAATAAAATGAGCCCTAACATGGAAAGTAAGCGTTTCCGGACACATGTGTGAGGAATATTTCCTGAAAGTTTGGCCGTACCTTTTTGTAACACCCTGTATATATAAAATGGTGTAATTAAACGACGGGGGGAATGGCCACCGGAGAGTTAGCTCCACTGCAATTAATAATAATAATAATAAGGTGCCTTTAAATACTAAGCAGCTGAATAAGCACTCAAAATTGTTTCTTATATCAATCATTGCGATCAACAGAATACATCACATTCTGAAATTGCAATAGAAACAATACAAATATGGCGAAATTACAAAGCAGAATAATGTAAAATTCTAAAATAAGTAAATATTGAGGTATTTTGTTCATAACAAAAATGGTTTATTGCCATTATTAAGTGCCGCCTTTTCAAAATTACTGAGATTTTTCATATATGCGGATGGAAAATTAATGGAGATACATTTAATAACTTCAGGTGCACTATCTCACAATATACATGATCAAATATAAATGTCCCAAGTCAACACTGATTGCGTTAACACTTATCTGCAGTTACCACTTAAAGTGATATGTGATAAAAGACGTTCCCTTATCTCCTTGGATTAGAGGGTATGCAATTGTCTTGTAACTTTTTTTTGTAAATGATACACGTCTGTAAAATTTTATCACAATTGGATATGAATTGGTGGAATTATGAAGCTGTCTCTTACGGGTTCTACTAAAAGAAATGAACAACATATTCAACGCTTTGTTAAGCTGTGTGCTATCTCCTTTTTCTGTTTTTAGGTAAAATGGAATTTGAATGTGCAGCAGGCAGCAGTAACTACATCAATCTCTGCAGAAAATTTAGCATTATTTGATCTATTACAAACATTTCACTAGAACAATAAACTATTACTCTTTTTAAGTATAATCAGTCATAATTGTTTCGATTTTATCTTTATTCTGGTACGTTGTTACACAAGAAACAATGTCTAGTTTGACAAAACAATAATTATAAATAGATGGAACAATCCAATAAACAGCAATTTCTTCTTTTTTTTTTTCCTTTTATCACTAGATCTAAGTATTTATAGAGGCAGATAACATACACCCAACACTCACCAAAGTTGAAGGAAGTAGGACAGCAGCAACACAAAACAATTCACAAACAAATAAAACACAATATTTTGGGTTTTAACCCTTTTTAAATTTAATAAATATACATATGAGATGGAATAATAGGAATGAACAGCAAGTAAAGGTGGACTTCCTATGCAGTGGCCAGCGGCTGACCTTGGGCGTCAGCCGCGCAGGGGGCGCTTCCTATGGCGCGGCAGTCGCCCAGCGGTTCTGCTAGTCGGAAAGTCATGAGTGAGCGCGAGTTGATGTTTCATTTAATGTTAGAAGAGGTTGAGGATGAAGAAATTATATTGCAATTATGTGAGGGGAATGCTGAATCACATCCTATTTTTCAAACAAGGAATGAGGAAGGTTGTTTTGAGACACTGATAAATCGGCGTCTGTTAAAAGATAAGAAATTTCGGGAATATTTCCGGCTGAACATCATGCAGTTTAACTATGTTCTCGATCTCGTCAAAGAAGATCTCAAGAAGGATCCCTCTTCCAGATATCCGCACCCCATAAGCCCAGACGAAAAACTCGCTTTGACATTGAGGTAAGTAAAAGTAAAAATATACCATAATGAATTATTGGTTTATTGAAAATGCAGATAGCATAAAATAATTGTACAAAAAGTATAGGTTGTAAACAGAACTAATTACTAAAATTACGGTTTAATATAGTGAATCGTGTTGTCCACATCTAATGACTGAGCTGCTGTATGTGTGTAGGCGCTTAATGGTGGTTGCTGGGGATAGTTAAAATGTACTGAATTACGATTTTCCAGCTCATCTATCATCTGCAGCGATCTCATTTTGGCCTCACTTATCAAACTGGGATTAAGTTTTTTTACAGTTTCTGCAATACTTTTAAAAAAAATCGACATCATCGTCCCGTTTTTCTTCAGATAGTTTTTTCATCAGGTTATCTCTCTGAATTCGACGAGAATCTAGCTAACTCAAAAATTTTACTATTTTGTCGTGCCCTTTTAGTGAGTGGTTGTATGAAGGAATGTCTTCCACGATTTTGGAAGAAGCTTGTTCTGAAGTGGAAGTTGGTGGAGTTTGGGATCTACCACTCTTCTATATTCGTTTCATCGCCCTGAATGTTGCAGATACTTCTGTGAAAGAAATTACGAAATATAAATATATAATGCGATAAAGTTGGAAATTAATGTAAACAGACAACATGGGGTGATGACTTACTCTCGCTTGTGCTCTACTGTGTTCAAAAATATTAACATATCGGCCAATGCCCACTTCTTCCCTTTGTTGGAAGCAGAACTTCCAGTGCCTTTTCCCTTTTTTTTGTTTTTTTTTGGTATGTGTCCTTTACGTTTTTCCACCTTTTCTTACAATCTTCAACTAAAAAGCACAATGTAATTAAATAATTAAACACAGTTATTACATACCGGTATTCTCTTATTGTTATATAGAAAAAATAATATTAAATATAACTTATTTTTATTTTGTTTTCAGGTTTATGGCAACAGGTGAATCCTTCAGGTCACTGGCGTTCGCATTTAGGATATCATCCTCTTACATCACCAAAATTGTGCAAGAAGTGTTGTTAGTTCTGCATAAGAAATTGCTGCCGATTTTCTTGCCGCCTATTTCACCGGACCAGTTAAAATCAAAATGCAAAGAATTTGAAGAAAAGTGGCAATTTCCTAACTGTGCCGGGGCTATCGACGGTAAACATGTGCGAATTTTTTCACCAGCATTATCAGGCTCACTGTATTACAATTACAAACAGTTTTTCTCTACCGTTCTTCTGGCTGTAGTCGACGCGAACTATAAATTCATTTTCATCGATGTTGGGTCATACGGGAAGGAAGGCGACAGTGGAATTTTCGACAAAAGTAATATCGGAAAATTATTTGCAAGTGGAAATATGTTTCCACCGCCATCTAAACTTCCTAATTCGGATATAGTAGTACCCCATGTTTTTGTAGGCGATGAAGCATTCCGATTACATCCAAATATGATGAAACCATTTTCTCGCCGAGTTGCAAGTACCGACAATAATAAAGCTATTTTTAACTACCGACTTTCTAGAGCTCGTAGAGTTTCTGAAAACTCCTTTGCTCTACTGAGTCAAATATTTCGCATATTTTATTCGCCGATCGCTATAAAGCCAGAAACGACCGATCATTTGGTTATTGTTGCTTGTTGTCTACATAATTTACTTAGAGATGCATTCCTCGAAAAAAATAATGTTCCTCATTATGAAATAAACAAAAATGAACCATTGCCGAGCGAAAACCTTGGGCCATTAGCAAGGGGTGGCGGTTACGCACATGCTGATGGATTTTCTGTCAGAGAATCATTTACAGAATACTTCAACAGCCGTGCAGGTGTAGGGCTTAACACCCTGGCAAGGCAATCACGTTTCAAGAACGAATTAGGGCTGCATTATAATTGTATTATATTAAAAGTATGTATATATATATTATTAAGATTTGTATTTATATGAATTTATAATGTTAATTTTGTGTATTATCTATTTATTTGTGCTTTGCAATAAATAATTATGAAAAATAATATTGAGTTTAATAACTATACAGGTAAAAATGAGATAAATGAGTAAAGGAAAGAACATTTTATGCACGTGCCTATTGACCTCAGCAAAGTGCGATACAGCTACTGAATGAAGTTTTAATTACAAGTTACCACGTGATACATTGCAATTCGACTACGCGAAGTAGCTTGTACGTTTTGAAGGCTTCTTTAATAATAAACATATAATGAACAAGTGACCCGAAGGTAATAAAAAATAAATTTATATCAGATTATATTGTGCTTTTATTACCTGATCTTTCGACGAATTCCGCTATTTCTTTCCAAACATTGTCCTTCACAGATTGATCCTTGTACAGTGGTGAAGAAACATCGTATATACAAGGAAATTTAGACACTACTTCCACCAATTTTTCATCCTCCCCCGCTGTAAATAACACCTTTCCGTCTGACATATTTCGACTGTTCCGCTAGCGGCTGCGTCTAGACTGCTCTCGGAGCAGGTGCTGTGCGCGGCTCAAGCGGCTATTTCCTTGAACGCGGGTCGCCGCCGCTTCATAGGAAGCCCTCCCGTTACATTCCATTGTAGCAGCCATTAGCGGCTGTCTTGGGCGACCGCCGCAAGCCGCTGCATAGGAAGCCCACCTTAAGGAAGCTGGAAAAGACAGGGGAAAAGAAAAGAAAGAACACAAATAGGAACAATTAGGAGAAAAACAGAAGGGACGAAAAAAGGCAACAATAAAAGGAAAGAACCGCTGCGAGGCAATACTTATGTGGAAAGGACAGATAAGATACACCCAACACTCACCAAAGTTGAAGGAAGGAGGGCAGCAGCAACACAAAACAACACACAAACAAAGAAAATACAACCTGAGATATTGTATTTTCTTTGTTTGAGTGATGTTTTCTGTTTCTGCTGCCCTCCTGCCTTCAACTTTGGTGAATGTTGGGTGTATTTTATCTGTCCTTACCATATAAATATTGCTTCACAGTTGTTCTTTCCTTTCGTTGTTACCTATATTTATAGAGGCAGTTATATTTTATAATGGCGAAGTCAGAAGAAGAGTTAATGGGAAAATTTACCAGTTATTATTCAATTCTACATTAAAAAAACAGTTCCACTTTTAACTATGTATTTATAAATGGCTTCAAGACTGTTTCAGACTGCAGTTTGGTGAATTAAGCCTACTACACTATACAGCTGCAAACTCTTCTATCATTAATTGGAATCTATAACAATTACTCCATAATTAGACACCTAAAACATACAATTGAAAATACAGAAAAAAATCTACCATTTCAGTGCATATTACCAATATGCTGCAGCTTAGGAGGATATTTATAATATTGATAGTCTTTTTTAGGCGCAGGCCTTAAGAGTCATGAAAACATTAGCTCACCATTGAAAATGATGTTTACTATAAACAATTCTGTTAATATATACCTAGCTGACATAAAACCTTAAAAAAAGAGAGATTCATTAGACAACTGATTGAATGTCATAATATGACAAACATTACTGTTCTTAAAATACACATAACACATCATACAAAAGGATGGTGTATTTATATTTCTTTTATTATTCTTTGTAAAGACATGATACACTTTCCATAAGATTATGGTGAATTGACAGAAGTATACCTGAATTGAAGATTATAATGCAATCATAATTCTAAATATAAAAATATTGACAAACATCATATTATTTGGTGTCAGCAAGGTAATGGACTAGTCAGAATCACATTACATAGAACAAAATTGTAAGCTTTTGAAAAATTGGTATTTTCTCTCAATAATATCAATACTTTATATTGTATCAAACAAAATATTTTAATTCAATTCAAGTGACAAGAGAAGAGTACAACTATAATACTAACAATCTGTGGAATAACAAACATCTGACAGCTGTCCACAAAATCATAATTCCTTAAAACTGTAGACATACAATTCATAAACAATTATGTGCTAATTAAATAAAAATTATATACTTTTGTAAAATTGTACCTACTATTACAGGCTTTTATTTTTATAGAAATAAGTCCCATTATAGCTTGTTACTACAGTTAAACACAGAAATACAAAGACCACACTACTTATATTATCAATATCACATACAATAATAATATGATTTTGTGTGGTCAGAATGCCCTGGTAACAGGGCTTCTATTGGCTACGCATTCCGCTGCTGTCGTAGCAGCGTTTAACCTAACCCAGCAAAGCTGCTGGGTACAGGGGGCCTATAGTTTAACATGGAATCCGAACCACGAACGCATTCTGGCGTTCTTCACTCTACAGAGCCAGAGGTTTGGCTGGATTAAGAGTGTACGAAAATCACCGCTGAGACAGGGATTCGAACCAGGGACCTTTCAATACTCACTCAGACACCTTAACCACTGAGCCACCAGAGCGCTGAAATGCAATTAAAGGATAATACCAATAACAGTCTCATTAACTACAATACTATCTATAAAAGGTAATATTAATTCCAAAATTAACAGAAATAAATATACTGAGAATAAATTAGTTATGAAACACAGGCTGTTTGACCCAAATAAAATCTATGACACAACTGAGGGCAAAATAATCATAAAACACTCAGTTTGGTCCCAAAAAAAAAAGAATAGTGTTAACGCAAATGGATTCGCTGATGCTTCTTGAGATGACTAGTTGTAACAAAAGCTTTCCCACAGACTTCACAAACAAATGGACGTTCATCTAAGTGGTATCTCTTGTGGATCTGAAGTGTATAGGTACTATTATAAGATTTCCCACAAATATCACAACTGAATGGACATTCACCGGTGTGGATTCGTGTGTGCCTTTTCAGGTCACCACAACCCCAAAATGTTTTTCCACAAACCTCACACTGAAATGGCAGTTGGCTCAAATGGCTTCTCTTATGGACTTTAAGACTACATGCAGAAATATAAGATTTTTCACAAACATCACAACTATAAGGCTTTTCCCCCGAGTGTAATCTCCTATGCGTTTTGAGGATGGCACGGTGTCTGAATGTTTTTCCACAAATTTCACAAACAAAGGGCCGTTCCCCAGTGTGTAACCTCATGTGGACCACAAGACTAGAAGATTCGATAAACTGTCTTCCACATACTTCGCAATGATATGGCCGCTCACCAGTATGTATTCTCATGTGTTTCTTGAGGGCGTTAGGGGTAAGTAAATGATTTGCCACAATGTTCACAACTATTATGGCCGCTCACCCATATGGATTCTTTTGTGCACCTTAAGGTCCCATTTGTGTACAAAAGATTTAGCACACACTTCACAGTAGAATAAGAGATCATCACTTTTAAAGGTAGCAGGTAGTTTGAGTGATTTTTCAGAAACTTTACGAGAAAATGATTGTTCACAGGAATGACACATTTTATGACTCCACCTGTTTTTTAAACCTGTAAATTTTGGTGGCCTCATTATCGGTACTATTTATTCCAAATTCCGCTGCAACAACTTGCTGCTTATAAATGTGAATGTTACGTCGATAGTCACGATCAAATCTAAAAACAAAACAAAAAAGTATATTCATTGTCACATAATATAAAAATTATGTATCTAAATATTATTAATAAGTTACAATTTCCAGTTATCATCGTGTTCTTTGGTGGCTGAGAACAAGGAAATCCTTAACAAGAATCTTCTATATTATACAAAAAAAATTCTTATACCTGATGAATCAAATTAACAAACTTACAGAAGTGAAGTAAATATTAAAAAAGACCAAACTAAATTTCCTAACAATTTAAATATATTTCAAACAATTAAATGCTAGGAAGACATACCAACAATAATGCAAATCATCTCTGAGAACTATTCAATAAAAAGTTACCAACCAAATTTCCATTAAAAAAATAAAATTCTTTTTATATTTTTAAATATATGAAGATGATTTCAGGAGATGCTAATTATCAGAAATTCGTAGACAAAATTCTCACAATGAAATATTGTTATTTGTAGTAAAACATTTATTGCCAAGAATGCAAATATGGAAGATTTCTATTTCATCTGCTAAAAAAAAAAAAAAATCCGGTCTCTCCAGATAAAAATGAATTATTCACTGAGGTGTGAAGTTAGAACCATATTCACAGTAATTCTAAATACTGGAACAACAAATATTATAACAATAAGATTTATCTTAAAATGTATCTCTTTACTGAAAATTATGATTTGATTTTGCACAATTACAAAGGTACAACATATCTAAAAAATACAGCTGGTTTGAGCAGTAAATTCACCGAATAAATAATTATACCTCAACAATATCAATAAAGTACATACTAAGAATATATATTTATACCAAACTATAGTAATTAACATTAGTTGGTAAACTGATTATTAGAAAAAATAATTTTATTTAAAAATATTTTTAATTAAACCAACTCATACAATATATTATGAGTGTTATATGTCAATAGCGAAATTACCATTTGGAAAAGAATATTATGTAGGTTATAGCAATCCATATTTAAATGAATGTTAATAAAAATGAAAACACCCCATTTTCTCACACATCTTTATCTAATGTCAATTATAAGATAGTACAAATTTTATTTATAATTTCAACTATGAATACAGATTTAAATCTCTCAGAATATTTCATTTAAAAGAAAACACTTTTGTCATTGTTACAATTTTGTATGTTTCTCAGAGAAAATTTTTATCTGAGTCAATTTTGCAACCGGATGAAGATGAAATGTTTTTGCTGATTCACTGCTGTCTAAGCAAAGTACCTTGAGTAATAAATTTCTTTTGTTATATTGAACAATATACCAAAGCTGGAATTTTAAAGTATAAAAATAAACAAATAATTAAAGTGATAGTATAATAAATATGAATCAAACAAGCATAAATTACAGCTGGACTGATAGTATCAATGTATGACATTTTAGTTTTTCCCGGCGTATTGTTGAAATAAATGACTCTCGGGTTTTCTGCCGGTTAATATATTTATTTGGATCTTTTAATGACGTTTCAGCAACTGCCATCGTTGCCTTCATCAGGTGACCACTCAAGATACTGCCATGGATCTACTAAATGCCATCCAGTTGCTGAGCTACGGGATGCAGCCACGAGATGCAGAGATGCAACCAAACCAGTTTGACCCCGTCTATGGCCGTGTGCACCGCCGACCAATCAAAGAGCAGCGTGAAGCTTCCCTTGACAACAGGTTATAAATAGGAGCCAGGACTGGCTCGCGAGTGTCAGTCGTATCTTGTCCTTGCAAGTGTTATTTAACCTGATGAAGGCAACGATGGCAGTTGCCGAAACGTCGTTAAAAGATCCAAATAAATATATTAACCGGCAGAAAACCCGAGAGTCATTTATTTCAGTATCAATGTAGGTCAAAGAAACAACATCAAAATAGATTTGGTAATAATCATATTTCAGCCAGTATATTAAAATCAGTCACTGCACATGATAGCAGTCAAGACAGACATCCCTTCTACTTAAGACTGAATGGTATAAGAAAAGTGGAGAGGTGGGAGAACACTGTATGAAATGTAGATGATGAATGTAATCTCATATTTTATTTCCACACACCAATGTGTGGGATAAGTATAATTACTTTAATATGCATATTAACAGAAACTATCAGTAAAAGATTAGAAGATTTTCAAATTTGGCTGTATCGAAGAATGTTGAGAGTACCATGTACAGACCACAATTACTGAAGTGCTCCTCAATATGGAAAAAAAAGATATGGAAATATTGACCACCATAAGAATATGGAAGCTGCAGTACCTTGGCCACATCATGAGGAACAATAGCCGGTATGAACTCCTGCAGTCTGTTCTCCCGGGGAAAATACCAGGAAAGAGAAGTGCTGGTAGAACAACAACTTCGTGGCTAAAAAAATCTGATACAATGGAACTCTAAGGCAACTAAGCATAAACCAGCAGAGACATGGCAGCCAATATGGTTGTCGACATCTACAATGGATACAGACCAGAAGAGGAACATAACAAAACCTCAGTTTTACAAGTAAAGCTTGAGAATATCTCATATACTAAGCTTTTCGCTATATAAATTCATTAGAGTTATTGTGTTAATGTTTTTTTTTTTGTTGTTTTTTTTTTGTCAGACAACTGTGCTAAGCAGTGTGGAGTGTTAGTTTGCTGTCCTCATTGAAATGTTTACAGTCTGTTGCTATTTTTAATGCATCCTTGATCCATTTAAGCCCCCGTCAATCTTCTCTTCCTGCAGCTTTTTGTCATTAAATTTAATGAGTTCACTGATGAATTTTATAATATTGCACTATGGTATGGAGACTCTACAATAATTCTAACACTACCTGAACAGTGATAATCACGGAATCCAGTTCAAGATGGAAGTAGAAATAATGGATAAATGTTATTTCTAGATGTCATGGTAGACATGAGAGAAATTGTACACCTGGGTCATGTTGTGACACACTCTATAACATATTATCACACAAACTCGCATCGTTATCTAGAGACAAACAGGGGCATAATATCGTTATTAAGCATGATAACAACGCAAAATCTGATTCAGAGAGCTTGACAGAAGAATGGTTGAGTACCACAAGAATTTTCTGTGCAAAATTTTTACAATAAAAACCACATCAAAAGGTTTTTACATCATTTAGAAGGATTGCTCCGAGGTGGATAGACTTCGAGAACATATTCACCACTGTAAAAAGACGACACTGTCAAATCAGCCATAGATCACCATGCGGCCAATACTAAACATGCAATTTAATTTAAAAACCCGAAGGTGCTATGAAGGGATAGGCAATGGTGGCCCAGGTATGTGAAGGAGGAATTGGACATTTTGAGTAATAGTATCGACGGACAGTGTACTAACACACTATGAAGTTTCACATGTTTTGACGAATACATATAAATAACATAAGTATGACAAGGGCTGTAGCATGGCAGCCGAAATTTTAGTGAAAGAATGAAGAAAATATTACCAACAAAACTAATGTATCATCAGTAACAAATCTGACCACAGAAGCATGTTTGTTGCTTTTGCCTAAGTAAAAATGAATGTACATAAATATATGATTAAAGATTTACCATAAAACAGGTATGAATGATCTTACCTTGTCTCTGAAGATGTGGGATGAATATCTGAAAACTGTCTGGTACACTTGTGACACTGGAATTTTGCGAAGTCTTCAAAAACGTCAGAGCAATGTGAGCAAACATTAGACGAAAAGGAAACACCTGACACATGGCTGAACACATGTTCTGTTAGACAACACCAAAACAAAAAGGGGTGTGTGCAAATTGTACAAGCAAGACCAAATAACGATTGCCCTTTGAGGCTTAATTTTGAGTTGTGATCGCATATATGAGAATACAATGCTGACAGATTTGAGAAAACCAGTCCACATTCTCGGCAAATATGAGAAGGTATTTCTATGTGTGGCTGATGACTGAATAGATGTCTCACTAACAAATCCCGTTTAGGCAGAAGCTCCAAACATGTACCACATGTGAACTGCAGTGGTTTGACAACTACTGTACTATTATCATACTCATCACCTGTATGGGCTTTGCACACTTTAGAGAGCTCTAAAACCTTTTTTGTAATTGTCTGTTCACACACAGCCATACCTGTGTTCAGTCTCAAATGAATCCCTGCAAGAAGAGAAAAAAATTGTTTTTACTTGCTTTACTATACAATATTCCTAAAATTATCAATACAGAGACTTACAGGTATATATAGCACGTAAAGAGGTATCTGTAGAAGCTTATTAGGTTAAATATTATCACCAAACATGGTCTAAAAATGTTAGTTTAAATTATTCCCCTGTATTAATAATCACAGCTTAGGTAGTCCATATTTTGGCATACCGATAGTAATATAACTCTCTAGAATACCGATATCAATAGTTCTGAAGGACAGTTAGATAATAAACAAATAGATGTGCTCAAATTTTCTCAGTATAATGATGCAATCAAACAGCAGCAGCTTTCCAGCAGTCTGGAGCCATAAGTTTCAACAGCAAACTCTACATCGGGTGTCTCATGCCTGCTGTTAGTTTCCTCCTTACTGTGACTGCCACCAGCTGTGAATTCACAGCAGGCTTGCAGCCAATAAAAGGACATGGAGGACCAGTTTTGTTTTCAATATATTATCAGATGAGAAAACTGCAAAGAATGTAAGGCAACTACATGTATGACTCCTACAGTGTGACATCAGAGATTATATTTAAAGAAATTAGAGCAGAAACAAGAATAATCCTGGGAAATTAAACACCATACATTACAACCACTAAATGATAATTACACTTTAAATTATACTGAAGATGACATGAAGTTGGTCACCTGATCCAACCGTTATGATATTGCTAAAATGAGTCATTTTTTGCTTGGAGTGGCATAGGGAATCCAGAACCTTTCATTATGTCTAACTCTGCTTAAGTGTGTGATTGTGAGTAAACGGCTATAGTTAGGCCCTCTTCATACCAAGCAACTCTAAAGAAAACAAACTGGTTGGTGACTGGAGTTACTAAACTAGTTAGTAACTGGTTGGTGATGCGCATCCACACAAGAGAGACTAAAATTACTTGTTTCTTCTATGCACTTATGGAGGCAGAACTACTGTCCCTATCTGTGCACCTCTCTGCTACCATCAACACTAAACAGTGATGGTGCCAGTAAAGATTATCATTGGTACAGAGCGATCATAAATCATTATTCAAAATGGGAATGTTAATGCTCCTCAAAATTATAGAGCAATCTCAATAAGTTCAATATTTTGCAGGATTTTAGAACATATCATCTATTTTTGGATGAAACAGGCCTTTTAAACTCAAGCCAACATGGATTCAGAAAAGTCAAATGCTGCGAGACACAACTTGCACTTTTAATTCACGACTTGTGCCGGGTTATAGATAAGCAATCCCAGGTTGACTATTAGATTTTAAAAAAGTCTTTGACACTGCACCTCACACAAGATTACTTACAAAACCTCATAGTTATGGTATATCTAGACAAATATGTGACTGGGTTGTAAGCTTCTGAAGGGTAGAACACAGTGTTTAGTTCTCGATGATGAGCCTTCACTACTGACCAAAGTGAGGTCGGGGGCTCCCCAGGGAAGTGTGATAGGGCCTTTGCTGTTTCTCACATACATTAATGATTTGTGTGACATAATATGGGAAAAAAAGGCTGTTTGACAATGATGCTATTATTGATCGTGAAATAAAAACACAGGACGACTGCATTTTGTTACAAACTGATGTTATGAAAATAATTTCTTAGTGCAAAGACTGGAAACTGGAGTTAATTGCTAAAAAATGCCATGAATATAAGTAAAAAAGTGACACCATTTAGATCTCAATATGAAATTAGAAAGGTAGATTCCTATTATGTGTAACAATTCATAATAATTTGTTGTGGAATGAACATATTGAGAATGTAATTGGGAAAGCAAATCATTTGCTCGATTTTCTAGGTCATAATTTAAAACAATGCACTCCGGAAGTTAAATCGATTACATACAAAGCTCCGGTACATCCCCACTTAGAATATTGTTGTTCTGTATGGGGTTCCTACCAAAAGGGGTTAATGGAGGCATTGGAGAAAGTGCAAAGAAGAACCGCCCAATTCTTTACAGGTATATAGAGCTGGAGGGAAAGCGTATGTGCGATGTTGAATGAATTAGGTTGGAAGCACCTGAAGGCGTTGCTCTTAGCAGAAGCTGATTGTAAATTCATGACTGACATATTTCAGGATGACGGCAAACACATATATATATTCATATCTAGGAATCACTGAGAAAATACACTCATTTGTTTTTTTGTTTTTTCCACAGCCAATTAGGGAGTGGGAATAGGAAGGATTTACCAGGTGAGTGAATCCCTCCATCCTGATCTGAGTTTTCCATGGTTTTTTCAGATCACTCCTGGCGAGTGCCAAGATGGTTCCTCAAAATAGCCCATGGGTGTCTCCTGCCGTACCCTGTATATCCCTTCCTAGTACTGATGTAATGCATTCTCCACCACCCACTTTTAGTGAATCGCAGAGCATAGTAGTAGTAGTAGTAATAACTGGAAGAAGTAGATTTTTAAACATAAAATTGATAAAACAAGCAAATAATACTGTAGCAAGTATTTGTAAAGCAGATCCTTACAAGGAACAATTAGATTTCTTATTAAATAGATACACAAAAATTCAGATTTCCCAACACATTGTCTACAATTAAGGATCAGACAGCATATAACAAATAAAAGGACAGAATAAGTACAGGAGTAACCAAAAGTTCTATTTCTAAATGATGTGCTTGAGGAATAAATAGAAGAACTTTCTGTAGTGCACAGTAAAAAATGAGGCTCCTCCACTAGAATAAATTACAGGGAAGTGAAATCACTTTTAAGGAAGAAATAACAGTAATAAATACGATTGAGAAAGGAAGTGCTTCTTAGTTCGATGGAATAACAAGTTGTCTTTTTTCTTTTTTTTTTTGTAACTGCTTTACGTCTCTTTTTAACATCGAGGTCTTTAGAGACGGGAAAGGATGGAGGGCAAGGATGGGGGCAAGGAATGGGAAGGAATTCAGCCATGGCCTTTTGAAGGAAGCATCCCGGCATTCGCCTGGAGTGATTTGGGGAAACCATGGAAAAACCCAAATCTGGATGCCCGGACGGGGATTCGAACCGCCAGTATCCATACATGCTTGATACTTGTGTATACAGAAACGTTATAAAGGGTCATTATTTTCAATTGAATCGTCAATTGTCATCTGATGAGAAGGTTCTTATTTTTAGTGTCTGTACTGACAACTGAAATAGGAGAGCAAACATAGATGGTGGCAAAAAACAAAAACCTATCAAGACAAATACATGGCTCTCATACAACACAATGAATTAATTTCCATTGATCCCAATATAAGAGATATGGGATATAGAAAGTTGTAAATTTACAGAAAAACAATTGCACAATAAAAAATATATACACCAGGAGATGTAGTCATAGCTTTCATGGTTCATTAATTATGTCAAATACATTTATACAAACTACCAGCAGTTAATTTTGTAGATATCTTGGACATACATTCTTTGACAGAGTAGAAGGAGTTGTTAATTAAAAATTCTTTCAATTGTTTCCTGAATTTATTCTTATCATCTGCTAGACATTTAATATGTGTTGTGAACTTATAGAAGATATGTATCTCTGAATATCGGACCCCTTTTTGAATAAATGACAATGACTTACTATATGTTTCAAAACAAAGTACAAGTTGTGACTAAAAAGACATTAATGTACATATATACTCATCCACCAATTTTAATATTCCTAACTTCTTGAACAGCTCCCTGCATGAAGTTATATTGCTAACCCCACACATAATTCTTATTATTAACTTTTGGGCTTTGAACACTTTGTCTCTATGGGTAGAACTGCACCAGAATATTATTCCGTATGACATTAAGGAGTGAAAATAAGCAAAATAAACTGGCTGCCTCATACGGAGATCACCTATAGCTGAAATTGTACGAATTGCAAATGTGGCTACAACCAATCACTTTAGTAAGTCAAAAATATGTACCTTCCACTTTAAATTATGATCAATATGCAAAACTAGAAATTTCAGGCACTCTAACTCTTGAATGAACTGGTCTTAAAAGTTTTTTGTCTATCTCCGGTGTTAATCTGATGTACCGAATTGTCATGTTAATGAAGGCACTAACCTTGGAAATCAAAAAAACAGAGCAAACAAACATTGGCAATCTTGTCACTAATTGCTGCATTTGATCTTTTGGTTATGTTAAGTTTGGTTAATGTGCATGCGTAGGTATGAGATAAAAGTCAAAGGTGAAAAGACCATATACAAAATGTATGATCAACTTGTGGGACATACTCCAATACTTACCAAATGAATAAACAACAGTGCCTCATTCAGGATCTATAGGCTTTTAGCCTATACATGTGGTGCAAGCGCTTTAGATCCCATAACTTGAAAGTCTAAAACTGTGGTGTGGGCCCTTATATATATAAAGCTATATCAATTACTTATTATTAAATTAATAAACCTTTTAATGCAATATATTGAACAATATAATGATAGTAAAAATGTACCGGGAAAATTTCTTGAAGAATCGAAAATTCGAAATGTGCTTTCTGGGTCGTTTCCAAGACTGAAGTGAATAATTTTAGCAAGTGATGCTCGCACAATCAATTCGATTGACGATCGACAGATAAAATTATGCCTATAGTAATTGTGTTGTTGCTACTAAGCAGTATCAGTAAAAGCCCCCAGAATTGCAAACTCAAAAGTTTTAATAACAATATGAAACAGTGGGGCTACATATTAAAATAAAACATATGATAAATAATGATTAAGATCACCAAAGCACACAATGGAGACAGATTAAAAACACAATACTGATTGTTAACACACCCATCGCAACAGGAAGACAGTGACTAATAGAGGTGGGCAAAGTGATTCACTAAAAAAAGAGCGGTCTTCATTTGATCACTCTACGAAAAGAACTAGTTCTTTTGAACGGTTCACTAGCTCACTTGCTCAGTAATATTAGAGACTTTTTTTTATGTCTCACCCCTCAGAATCTGGTTACACCCCCAATTTTTGATGAAAAAAACCCTTAAATCGACTTTGTTGCAATTAGTAGACTTTTTTTTTTAACTCGACATTCCACGAAGCCCACGTGAACAAACTCTTCTTGATCTTCAGAATTAGCCACTCACCTAGAAGGACTACTGTTCACTTTTTAGTGAGCGACTGCTCACTTTTTAGTGAGCGACTGCTCACTTGCTATTTTAAAAGAATTGCTCAAAAGAACTGATTCACTCGCGAACAACCCATCTCTAGCGACTAATATGTTTTTATTCTTATCTTTGTAAGTGGTGCAGGCTCTATTTGGTGTGGGGCCCCTAGGTTACAGCCTAGGTAAGTCTATGCCTAAATGCAGCTCTAATGAGCAGTTTGTAAGACGTAAAGTATCGCGACTTATCAAATCTGATACAAGTTATGGTACTACTGTCAAAGTGTGAATATAGCTTTAGAGACATTTCAAGACAAAAAGGAAATTATCAGAATCACTGTAGATATTGAGAGACCAGGAAGGTATAGGAAGCCCATAAATTAGCATATGTAAATTACACAAAACAGTACTAAAAAGAGTTTATTGGACATTTTTATTGACTCTTTACGGGTACTTGAAAAAAAAACTATAATGACCTGACTGTGTATCACCTTAAGGGACATCTGGAGATATTCATCCACTCTCGTGTCAGAAGCAATCAGTAGTACCCCCTCCACAAGATGGAATAAATGAAAAGAGCCTCCACAAATGATAGCTAACAGGATAATAGTTATTGCGCAAAAACCTGGGCAACATTGGTACCACTCTGAATGGCAAATTCTTTCAACACCAAAGACACCAAATGGGTTTTAAAAAATGTAACCATGACAGTAATGTCTATAAAAACTGAAGGCATTTCTCATGAAAATCGCATAACTATAAGTAAATAAATACAGACGACATGATAGAAAATGACGGTAAAACACATACCAATAAATTGCCATTCCAACGATAAATTTCTCTGTAACATCAAAAGAATCAGATGCTTACAGGCTGGAAAAATTACACTTCAAGAGTTAGTGTGTTTGCATATTGATTATCAGTTAAATTCTGACTTACTAGTATGATTGCATGCAGCCGCATTTGAAATTCTTGAAATTCGTACAATTTCAGCTATAGGTGATCCTCTATATGAGGCAGTTAGTTTATTTTGCTTATTTTCACTCCTTAATGTCATATGGAATAATACTCTGGGGAAATTCTACCCATAGAGACACATTGTTCAGAGCCAAAAACTAAGTAATAAGAATTATGTGTGGGGTCAGCAATAGAACTTCATGTAGAGAGCTGTTCAGAACTTAGGGATTTTAACATTGGTAGCTGAATATATATATAAACATTAACATCCTTTGTAGTCACAAGTTATACTTTGTTTGAAACAAATAGTAAAATACACAATTATGGCACTAGAAGTAAAAATGATCTTCACAAGGATTACAAGTCATTGTCATTTGTTCAAAAATGGGTCCGATATTCAGGGATACATATCTTCTATATGCTCCCAACACACATTAAATGTATAGCAGATGATAAGAATAAATTCAGGAAAAAAATTAAAAGAATTTTTAATCGATAACTCCTACTCTGTTAAAGAATTTATTCCTAAGTTATCTACAAAATAACTGCCAGTAGTTTGTGAAAACGTAGTTGACATAATGTATGCTATGACTGTACATCTTATAGTGAATGTATTACTTTGTTATCCAACTGTTTATCTGTAAATTGACAACTGTCCACACTCCAAAGAGCCAGTCTCTTATACTGGGATTAATGGAAAACGAATGAATTGTTTTCTGTTTTTCGATTCACTATGTAAAAATTTCACACATGGGATTTCTTACATTGGCAAGCCAATCGCTTAAAAACAAATTTCAGCACCAAATTTTACTAAAACAACACTGAATAGATGGCAAATATAAATAAAAGGTAACCATCGTTTATTTCAACTGATATGAGTCACTAAAGTAAGCTCCTTTAAAATTGAAAATCAATCCCATAAATAACAACAAACCTTTTCAAGCAATTATCACGCGAATTAATCACAGAAATATATTTGCCGTATACCACAATAAACAAACGAACCTACCTCCGCTTTCTTATGAACAGTATTCGTAGGTTCCATACAATCAACTGATTTTTTCACAGAATTTCACCAGCAACCACCACACTGCCTTCGCCAGGTACAGCTGATAGCTAACGGTTTTGTAACAAAGATCCTGTATGTAACATCTAAGACATTCCAATCTCAATAACGATAATCATTTCAAAACAATTTTAAGACACGTCGCTTCCTCAATTCATTCACATACAGCTGCACAAATTATGTTGATCGTTTACTATCAAAAATTAAATTTGTTCGCAAATGATATAATGCTATATACAAGGATCAAAACGGTAGAGGACTGTAAACAGCTGAAGGGTAATCCGGACAGGATATCTAGTTTAATTTAATTTAATTGTAATGGAGCACAGGCTCCGGTGGCAATTTCCCTACACACCCATCTTCCCCCTATCCTGCACCTACCTACATTTGCCCTCTACAAATTTTATCTTTAAACTAGCATTTGCCCGCTGCTTCACGCGCGCGTGCCTTGGCAGGTGTAGAAATTATTTACCGATTTTATTCTCTTATCAGACATTAACGTGGAAAAGGCATGAACTGTTAATGTATTCTGAATAGTTTCGTTTTGTTTCGGTTAATACGTTAGGTTCGGTTTTCATACTGATGTCAGAGAGTTGTTTTATTCATATTTTAACGTGATGTAATTGATTCAATAGTAGAAAAGGTTCCTGAAAAATTAACAGTAGTAATTCGTGGTTGTAATTATTGTGCGAAGTATAAACTTTTATTGTTTAGAAAGGCTTTTATTTTTGCGTTATAAGTAAATAAGCAATGCTTAAGAGAAATAATATACTATCTTCAGCATACTACGTAGGTCACTCATTGTAATGCCTCTGTGTAGACCACGTTTCTGGTCTGATTGTTCATTGTACATATGTACAGGCGTGATCTGCCACTCACCCTGGAGCAAGCAACGTTATAGCTGGCCGTGCGAGAAACATGGTGTCCGAAGATCAATGCCTATGGTTCCTAGTGTCTGTCCCTGAGACTTGTTAATTGTCAAGGCAAAACATAACGTTACGGGAAATTGTAGGCGCTTAAATTTGAACGGGATGTTTGAAGGAACCAATGGTATTCGTGGAATGAATACTTCCTCTCCTCGTCCACATCCTGTTAAAATAACGGCCTCAATGATGTTTTTGTGCAATGATTTCACCAGAAGTCTAGTCCCATTTCACAGCTGTGGTGGTGATATGTTTCTCATTAGCATAATTGGAGTACCAACTTTTATATTCAGTTCATGCGCGGGTAGACCAGATGCGCTGAGGGAATTTAAGAACTCGGTTGGGTAAGGATTGTTAAGGATGTATCTGTGGATATAATGAAAAATATCGTTTCCATGATACTTAACTAAAAAAGTTTATTTTTAAATGTGGATACCGAGGATTGCAACATAACCGCGGTGCCATAAATTTATGTAAATATAGCAGTAATCTACGACTTAGTCCTCTTGGAAGTGTGCTGAAATATAAAAATTCGTTACGAATAATCACGCATAATCAATTTTTCTGATTTATTTATTTTTTGTTGTTTTTTATTTTTTGTTGTTTGGATATTGGTTTTATTTTATGTTGATACACCATCAATTATTCCTGCTTTAAAATAGAAATTTACGTGAATTGGAGCTACTCTTGATTTCAAATCGTCGTATCATTACTGTCATTATTTCAGTCAGATATAATTAATCCAAAAATGTCGAGATGTGATCATGGTACAGTTTATGTAGTAACGTGCGTGTAACTGAAACAATTATTTGTGAGTGGCAACATTATGGCAAGTGTGAATCGCTTGAAATGCAACCTGACAGCTGATATGATGCTTTGTTATAGGCCTAAGAGACGATGCCTGCAGCTTTATAATCTACGCGGTTGTAGATTAGGATATGAAACATTTTTAATTTAAGTTTCTTTCAATATAGCCGTATTTTCTATGTAATTATTTCAGTCGCATGTAAGTACCTGGCGAAACAACAGCCTGGACCAGATGACAATTGACTCGTTTTGTTTAGCATCAGGCATAACGGGTTTAGTTTTAAAATTTACGTGGTGTAGAATAGAATTTTAGGTTGCCTAGTTATATTTGAAATAAAAATTCGTTACCAATAATCACAGCATCTCAATTTTTTCTGATTTATTTATTTTTTGCTGTTTGGATATTGGTTTTTATTTTATGTTGATACACCATCAATAGACATTTACGTGAATTGGAGTTAATCTTGGTTTCAAATCGTCGTATCATTATTGTCATTATTTCAGTCAGATATAATTAATTCAAAAATGTCAAAATCGATCACGGTACAGTATATGTACTAATGTGCATGTAACTCAAGAAATTATTTCTGAGTGGCAAAACTATCGCAAGTTGTAAATCGATTGAAATGCAACCTGGACAGTGATGACAGCTGATATGCTTTGTTATAGGCCATAGGGACGATGCTTTTAGCTTTATAATTTACGCGGTGTAGCATTAGGATATGAAAATTTTTTATTTGAGTTTCTTTCAATATATCCGTATTTTCTATGTAATTATTTGAATCGCATGTACCTGAATTTTCGGATGCCTAGTTATATTTGCACGTTATAGCCACGAGACATATTAATCGAATAAAGTACTTCCAAATATGTGCAATTCCGCACAAGTCATTATGAAAGAAGTATTTTTTATTACTTGCTGATATTTATAATAGCTGTTTTTCAGACATCACTCTTCGAGAAAAAACTGAATTTCGTATTAAGTATTGGCTTATTGTGGCTGTATTGTACAGCGTTCCATAGCAATTTTGTTCCAGAGACAAACTGTATAACAGTATACCAGAGACAATACATTAGTAATATAACTTTTTCGTAATTCAACAGACCTGTTACGATTCAAGTAAATGCTGATTATACTTGATTCACGTATTCTTTTTATTTTGAAGTACTGCGGTCCAGAAAAATGAATCGCAGAAGTAAAGAAAAAAAAAGGGAAATCCTAAATTTTGTCAGGTCTCTTTATGAAAGGAGTGACCGTCTGAATTTGTATAATTATCTGTGGTCTACAGTTTCACATTTCTGAAGTTTTTTACTGACTTGCTTCTTCTCATGGTACATATTAGTCGTTAGCTTCTTCTGCAGATGTTGATCAGCAACATTAGCTTTAAAAATTTGGAAACACCATGCAAATTGATGCGGTAGTTTTTGCGTTATTAGAGATCAAGCCTCACTACAAACGCAGCTTGCTTACAGATTTATAATAGTATAGATTCCTTCAAAGTTTTCGGTAAATTATTCATCATTTCTCTTGGTAACTCATTCTTGTTTTTTTTGGTAAGGGTGTCAGGGATTGGAATAAGTTACCAAGAGAAATGATGACTATCTTACCAAAGACGTTAAAAGAAAGTTGAAATTTGTAGAAGGTAAATGTAGGAGGGTGCAGGAAAGGGTGGAAGATGAGTGTGTAGGGAATTTGGCACCGGACGCCTGTGCTCCTTTGCTGTTGAATGAATTAATTAAAATCTACTTTTGTATGATATTAGCGGACAGGAAAAATCGACAAAATTGCTACATTTGCAAAAATTCCAAGTTACATGCTATTTACATTTTTCGACATGGAGGATGTTAGAGGCTGGAAGGAATAGAGACCAATGAACAAATAGCAATTAAGAGATGAAGTTTGATGGAACCATCCCGATATTTGACTTGAGTGATTTCCATAAACATCATGGCCTGCGGAAATTTAGATTGCCGGACGTGTCTTTGAACCATAGTCCTCCCGAATGCCCATTCCGAGCGTCACCACTCACCCACTCCAAGAAATGTTCATTTGTAAACCTAACTACTAATAAAAAGCAAGATACTATAATACGACCACCTTAATATTATTATCTTAATGGGGTAGGTACAGCTAGCACATACAAATATTTGTAGAAATTAAAATCATTTTCTCCAAATCCAATTATATTTGAGGTTTCAAATTTCGTGGCTCCATAAAACTGTTATAGTTATATATAAAAACTGATTTTTAAAATAAAAATATTATTTAAAATATGTTAATGTACCATCCAAACTGACAGTTAAAAATATGTTGTCATTAAGTTCTTTAATGATAGAAAGCATAATATTTGAAATTTTGCAAAAATCTTTTTTTAATCTTGTAAACTAATATCCAGGCAATTAGTTAAACCAATAATATAACACATTTAACTTTATATTTGTTGTTAATAAAAACATTCAAGAAATTAAAATTCTTGCTTTTTTTGTCTAAACAAATAGGCATATTTTCCATTTGTGTAAACCTGCATAAACAGTAATGGTAGAGACTGTAGTAATTAGTATGTAGAACATGTCCTGCAAATTTTAAAAAGATCTATGCATGGGGAAAAAAGTTATCCTTAAAATCAAATAAAGGATTGCTGTTTTGAGATATTTAAGGTTAAAGATTTTAATTACCTTCAAGTGCAGTAAGATTTAAGTGGCTGTCAATCGTGCAATTGCTTATGTAAATAGAATTGTTATAAAATAAAGCTCAATGTAAATCCTACTGCCTCGAGCTGTAACAAAACATTTCCGTTGCCATTCTGGTCCAGGTTGCATTTCAAGACATACTACGCTAAAACCGAGCGAGGTGGTGTAACGGCTAGCGTTCTGGCCTCGCATTCGGGAGGACGGCGGTTCGAATCCCTGTCCGGGCATCCAGATTTGGGTTTTCCATGGTTTCCCCAAATCACTCCAGGTGAATGCCGGAATGCTTCCTTCAAAAGGCCTTGGCCGAATTCCTTCCCATTCCTTGCCCCCATCCTTTCCCGTCTCTAAATACCGAGTTGTTATAGGAGACGTTAAGCAGTTAAAAAAAAAAAAAAAAAAAAAAAACTACTCTAAACTTGCCACCAGAGAAACATACTGCAATCACACGTATATTAATACATGTACCGAATCGCATTTTAGTGGTAATAATGCATTACTATATAAACTAAATCAAAAATCTTTAAGGGTTGTCGGAGAACAAGCTTGAAATAGTGTGTCGGGATGATCACAGCAGTTCCTTCCGACTTGCTAATTAGTCCCCTTTATAATTAGTTTTTTTACCACCTAAGATAAGGTCCATCAGACTTCGTACTGGCTATGGTACAAATCCAGAACAAATATAACTATAAGTTTCTTCAAGGAATCACTTCGAGTATGTAGACCAAAGATTTATTCTGAGTTCTGTGCTGCACAAATGCACCCGGCCACCAATGGAAAAAATAATAATAACACACACACAAGCAAATTACTAATAGTGACAAACGATCCGAAGATGCAGGTTCCTTAGAGTGTCAACAATTCCTTCAATCACTTTCACAAAAAAAACCAAGAGGAACCATATGCACGCGTTTGTTGCTCCACACCACACACTCTCTCTCTGACCGTTCCTCAACTGTTCGACTCGTAAGTCACCAATACTCATAGAATAAAATATAATTAAAATAAGTTAAGTACTGAAGGGGCAAGCCTACTGTAATGTGACAGGGTTATTCCGTGTACCTTTTTTTATATTCCTGATTCAGAGCGATATTATTAATATGGGTACTGTGGTGCTTATCGTTCCCTATTGTGTTGTATTTTAAGTATACTTAAAAAAAATATAGATACTTTTCCTCGTCATTGCACAGATTTTATTCCTATTACAGTCTGGCTTCTTGCTTGTACCAGGACTCCTAAAATTGTCTACTGCATTGATGCAAGTAGGTGTTTTTTTCTTTGTAAAAATAAATAAATTAAATGTCCTATTTTTTAGCATTTTTGTGATATAAATATCACCCACTGATGAATCATATCATGTAATAGTACATCATAAGGTGGGGAAAGAATTGCTTGCTGAAGACTTGAAATGTAAATATCTTGGAATTACTTTTGATAACAAACTTAACTGGGCAGGACACATTGGACAGGTGGTAGGAAAAGGTTTCAAAGTTCTGCACTTGTTGGAGAGAGTGATGAGGGGATGTACGGAGAGAAGTCAAGGAACTGGGTTACAAAACTTTGGTCAGACCATTGCTCGAATATGGTAGTGTAGTATGGGACCCTCATTTTACGTATCAAATACAGGAGTTGGAGAGGGTACAAAAAAGGGCTGCTAGATTTGTTTCTGGAAATTGCTGCAGAATGCAATCAGTGACGGATATGGTAAAGGAGCTGGAATGGGATTCATTGCAAGACAGGAGGAGGATGAGGAGGGTCATGGGAGTGTACAGGGCATATACTGGCGATGAGGCATGGAAAGATATTGCAATAGGTATGAAAAGTAGTGCATGGAAGGGAAAAGATGACCATGACCACAAGCTGGCACTCGATTTCAGGCACAAGGGTGTGGGAAGATTCTCTTTTTTAGGTAAGGGTGTCAGGGATGGAATGAGTTACCAAGAGAAATGATGAATAATTTACCGAAAACTTTGAAAGAATTTAAAGATAAAATTTGTAGAGGGCAAATGTAGGTGAGTGTCAGGATAGGGGGAAGATGGGTGTGTAGGGAAATTGCCACCGGAGCCTGTGCTCCACTGCAATTAAATTAAAAAAATTAAAACTAACTTAAGAGCAGGATGTGTTTGACGCTGAACTTATCACTTCCAGTAGAACTTTCCGCGTTGTGTCCTTTGATATAATATAATCTTGGTCAGCTTATCGCCTGCTTCCGTTTCCTCCAGGAGCTGAGTCCAAGCACAACGACGGCCGTCTAGCGTAGTCCACGGTCCTACGAATCGTTACAGTTCCACGCAACCCTATAAAATTTCTGAGGCAATGGCGGACCCCATTAAAAAACTGACTTTTTAAAAAGAAAAGAAAGTAATACAGTCACAAAGATCATCAAGTTATTGATTAATGTGATGGAAGGACTTGTTTCTTGTCGCAAATTGAGTCAACTTTACGAGCACTTGTGCTTGACTTTAATCTCGATTCAGATGAAGCATTCAGTCGATTACTGTATTTCGTTTTTGTCATAATCTGGTGTGAAATAAGTAATAAAAGACCCCTCTTGCTCTGTAGTACAAGTTAACAATTCAGTGTTGACACGGTCGATTCCCTGAAGTATCTAGGCGTAACAGTACAAAGCAACATGAAATGGGACTTGTACATAACTTCCGTCGTAGGCAAAGCTAATTCTAAACTACGTTTTATAGGTCGTATTTTGAGAAGCTGCAATGCTCATACAAAGGAAATAGCGTACAAAACACTAGTGCATCCGCATTTGGAATACTGTTATGGAATTTGGGATCCGTATCGCAAGAAATTGATTGACATGTTAGAGAAAGTACAGAGGAGAGCCGCTCGATTCGTGACCGCTAGTTACAGTCCTTATGTAAGTGTCACAGAGCTGATACGTGGGTTAGGCTGGGATTGTTTGGCGGACAGACTACGTCGTTTTCGTTTGAATTTGTTGGAGAATATGCGAAAATCTCTAATTTACGAGTGCAACGAAATACTTCTTCCGCCAACCTATTTAGGTCGCAATGACAGGAGGGATAAGATTCGAGAGATAAGATGCCGTAATGATACATTTATGTATTCTTTCTTTCCTCGTTCTGTTCGGGATTGGAATACTCTAAAATAGGATTGGTACTTAGCACCCTCTGCCACCCACAGTAATTGTGAATTGCAGAGTATAGATGCAGAAGTAGAAATCCCATGTAAGTGAGATTGTAATGAGTAGAGACCGGGTTGTATGCAACACGAATAGAAATATGCATACAAATATGCAGAAAAAGTGTCAAAATATGCAACACTATATTATATAAAAATAGCAACTTTTAGATTTTTTATTTCAAAATAAGCATGCAATTAGTAAGTTGTTGAATGACATATTTATAATTTCGATACATAATAATATTTATTAATAATTATTCTTTAATAATTACGCCAGTACAACTGTTTTTGATAATATATATTTGACGGAAGCGTTTCGCCTCTCGTTGAGGCATCATCAGCGTACAATCACATATAATAATATTTATCTTTTTTACTTTTGTAAACGTAAAGAATCGGGTAGGTCTACTGGTCCAAATATACAATAGTACTCATAACATTGTTTCTTCGATCTCTCTAAATATTATTATAAGTGAATATGGCCCCTTCCACATTCACTGTTGTAATTGGGCAGTATTTGAAATTGGGTGCTGCGTTAGCAGTCATTGTTTCTGGAAAAAGTTCACCCGTACCGTTACTAAGCCTATCAATTTGGCACAAAGGTTCAAAAACTGGGTTATTGTTCAAAATATTTCCAAACTTCACTCTAAGTTTACACAGGAATACCACTGACAATGCGGATTTTATTCATAACTGACTAGATTCAGTCAACGCCAATCCTTGAGTTTCCAGCTTTTTAATACTCGCAGGTATGTGGGAAAAAGCTAATCCTAATCACAGCTATGGTTTTAATACTGGAATTTTTAAATGCTTCCTTCTGCTGACAAACTGTCATAGCCTCTCCACTATCAAAGTCGTTTACTACACCTTTAATGGCCTCGAAATGTTCACTGTAAAACAGTACAGCTTCAACCCACGTCGCCCATCGAGTTACCACCGGTTCCGGAGGTAAAGGCACATTTGGCTATTTTTTTTTTTTTTTTCAGTATTATTACGAGAACGTGCCTTAAGAAACGCTTTCTCTGTTAATGGAATCAGTTTATTTCCATTCCCAAACTTGGGTCGTAGTTCTTCAGGGAGTCGTCGTAGACTAAGAGCTGTGCTGCTAGTAGGTACCGAGCGTGGTGGTGTAACGGTTAGCGTTCTGGCCTCGCATTCGGGAGGACTGCGGTTCGAATCCCCGTCCGGGCATCGAGATTTGGGTTTTCCATGGTTTCCCCAAATCAATCCAGGTGAATGCCGGGATTCTTCCTTCAAAAGGCCATGGCCGAATTCCTTCCCATTCCTTGCCTCCCATCCTTTCCCGTCTCTAAAGACCTAGTTGTTATAGGAGACGTTAAGCAGTTAAAAAAAAAAAGGCTAGTAGGTTTTGCCGGCTACAGCGTAATATTCTATTTATTAACTACGAACACTACCAAAAAATATTGTAAATATAGCGAAAATATGCGTCATCACTAGGATTTAAGTAAAATATGCAATAACCGGTGAAAATGGGCTTAATATGCAAATGCATATGCAAACACATATAATCCTGTCTCTAGTAATGAAGTACAAAAGGAAATTCACCGCTTAACGTGGCAGCTCCCGATATTCACTTTCCTGTTGCTCAAAAATCAATTCACGATATCTTTTTAAAACCAACTCGAAAAGTCTGATCTTCGAACATTTCCAGCATTGACTTGTGTTGCCAAAATTAACATAGTGGTACTGCATATTTGGAATCGATACTGAAAAGTAGACCAACAACCTTGCAAAGTTTTTGACGTTTCCAAATTTTACCTAATATCTACTTAGGCGATAAATCGTATGCAACGAGGAATATTTCTGTTAACATACTGGATTATTATGTTTACCAGCTTTATTACACCCGAAATATTCGCTCTAATCAAACAATAAGAAACTGCATTGATTTCAGTAGCCTATAGGAAGTGCGAGGTCCTCCTTATCCATTATTTAGACTGCGACAAGAAAGATTGATAGCCCGCTTTACTGGCACTTGGCCCTAATGTGCCTTTTTACGGTAGTTGCTATCACCTCGCCGTTTGTATTAACATAAAGTAACTTTTATTACTAAACCCTCAATCATCTCTCCATTTGCGCAATGGATATTCTAATGCTATGTAAATGACTTTCGCCACACTTTTACTATAATTCACAATTTATTACACTCAAAAATTCACACAAGATACAATGCTTTCACTGAAACAATATTCTGTACATATTTGCATCACGCTAGCCGAAATCAGTTTCTCCACATGTTCACCCTATGCTAGCCAAAAACAGTCTCCCCCGCCATATTGGCTTGTTCCTCCCGCGACAACACAACCATACCGTACTGCCAACTCTCGCAACATGAAATTACTAAACTAACTTATAATTACCCCGTTCTACACAAACTACTATGCT
>JARYHS010001113.1:652093-752873 GCA_031002005.1 Vandiemenella viatica
ATTCATGTGGTAGTTCTGGATGTGTACACATCTTTCCCCCCGCCATATGCCTCGTCTCCTACACGAGTAAAGTTGATGTATTCTCGGGAGACACGATATTTCGGTCATCTGAAACTCTGTCGCCATCTTCTGGTGATTACTTGGCTAGTCTCCCGAGAAGACTACATTAATTATCAATGCCGAGAAAATCTTGATTCTTATGAGTAAAGTTACTAACTCAAATATTTTGCAGTTTTTTTCTGTACCTCCTGCATTCATTACTTTGGTCAGACCATTGCTCGAATATGGTAGTGTAGTATGGGACCCACATTTTTAGTATCAAATACAGGAGTTGGAGAGGGTGCAAAGAAGGGCTGCTAGATTTGTTTCTGGAAATTATCGCAGAATGCAATCAGTGACAGGTATGATAAAGGAGCTGGAATGGGATTCATTGCAAGACAGGAGGAGGATGAGGAGGGTCATGGGAGTGTACAGGGCGTATACTGGTGATGAGGCATGGAAAGATATTGGTGTAAGAATTGAAAGTTGTGCATGGAAGGGAAAAGATGACCATGACCACAAGCTGGCACTCGATTACAGGCACAAGGGTGTGGGAAGATTCTCGTTTTTGGGGAAAGATTTTAATTAGTAGAGGGTGTGCTGAGATGATGAGGTTAGTGTAATATAGGAAGGGATGGAGGATCACATCAAACCACTTGTGAGACTGATGAATAATAACAATAATTAGAAACGGAGGATAATGAGTTGGTTTTTTTTGGTCACATAATGATAATGGATAACAACAGACATACAAAAAGAATTTTCAATCATGTTTACATGAGTAAGAAGGGCAAGCAGTGGATACAAGGAGTGAAGAAAGATATGATTGAGATCGGAATAACAGAAGATTTAATACAAAATAGAGCAACTATCAGGAGACTGGTCCAAGATTTCAAGGGTTTCAAGGAGAAGGAGAAGAGGAAATGCAATAAGATATGGACAGAAGAAAGGAGGAAACAGCAAGGTGAAAAGATGAAGAATTATTAGACGTCAAGAAAAGAAGTATTGAAATGAATGGACGGGATTCCTTTCAGATGGCCGATATTGAAGAGGAGAGGAATTATAAACTGGGTACAGGGACGTAACAGTATGATTTAAAACACACTTAAACTTCTCAGACAGACTGCCACACTGTGACCCTAAAACTCATTTTTTTTTCTACATCTACATCCATACTCTGCAAATCACAAACATTTTGGGTGGCAGAGGGTGCTAAGCACCAATCCTAAACCCGCCCATTCCAATCCCGAATAGTGCGAGGAAAGAAGAAATACATATAAGTATCAGTACGGCATCTTATTTCTCTAATCTTATCCCTCCGGTCATTGCGACCTAAATAGGTTGGTGGAGGAAGTATTTCATTCCACTCGAAATTTAAATTTTTTCGCATATTCTCCAATAAATTCGAACGCAAGCTACATCGTCTGTCTTCCAAACTATCCCAGCCTAATCTATGTATCAATTCTGTGACGCTTTCATAAGGGCTGTAACAACAAGTGACGAATCTAGTGGCTCTCCTCTGCACCCTCTCCACTGAGTCAATCAGAACCTTGCGATACGGATCCCAGACTCCACCACAGTAATCCAGATGCAGACGCACTAGTGTTTTATACGCTATCTCCTTTGTATGGGCATTACAATTCCTCAAAATACGACCTATGTATCGTAATTTAGAATTAGCCTTGCCTACGATGGAAGTTATGTGCATGTTCCATTTCATGTTGCTTTGTACTATCACCCCCAGATACTTCACGGAATCAACCGTGTCAACAGCTGAATTGCTTATTTTGTACTCGTGAATAAACTGATTCTTCTTGTTACTTATCCGCATTGCCTTGCACTTTTTGCAATTAGGTTTTTAACACTAAAAATTTTATTTACTACTTTTAATGATACCTGGGAACTGATCTAGAACTGTGAGCATAACAAAGTGACAGGCCTACACTTAGTATGCAACGAGTGTGCTGATTTTTAAAAGCTCAACAACAATTATAACAAAAATAAAGTACATTTCCACGCATACAGAATTTTTGTTAACAATCTGATGCTTACAAAGATCTTTCAATAAAATACCTTTTTTTAACTGCTGGACTTTGTATTTCTTTATAGCTTTCAGGGATTCAAGTCCCGTTTTAATTCGTTTAGAACTTGAACCTGAAAATTTATGAACTTAATTTTTTATATTTGAATAATAATAAACTTTCATATGATTCCTTTTCATTTATTCAATCTGCAGGTATCTGAAGATATGAGGTTCTTTGCTAGCATCGACTCGCACTCACACTAAGGTTATATCTCGCTGACTCCCTCGGTTACTTTTTATTCAGTTCTTCCTGTGACAATGAACGCTTCTCAGAATAACCTGTAGTCTGTTTTATTTTTTCTTTCTTTCCAGATTCATTATGCTACAAATTATTTGTTTCAAAACCAGTACTTTGCGGGGGAGGGGGGGGTGAGTTGGTTGCCTGTTATTTTTAAAGATTTTCCTCTATTAGTTCTTTAATGTAGAGAAATGGGAGAAAGCAACAAAATCTTGTCTTACCTCAATGTCTCCCAAGCTTACTAAATACCAAGTGGCAGGAATGGAATACATAGGCAGATACAAAATTTCTAAATTTGTTTTGTATGGGGAAAGTTTCAAATTTTAACGCTGTGATTTACTTCATTCAAGCACAAAATCTTATCACCCTAAATAATTCCAACAGAAGTTTGAATTGTGTCTCGCACACTATGGCAACAAACAACACCGCGCATTAAGACTTTGCTGTAGTGAGTCAGCTTACATGTAGAGGCAGCTGCTGGAACTTATGAAACTCCAGGGAAGTGAGGCGACTGCAGGTGTCGAACAGGGCCTGCAGGACTGAGCCACCGGCGAGACACTGCACCTCCAGGGAACGCAGCTGCGGCATCTGCTGCAGCAACTCCGGCGTGTCGTACTCGTGGCAGTACCGTCTGCAAAAATATACCAATTTCGTAAAGCGACATCTCGTTTTAGTATTGTAACGGCAGCTACTGTTCTACTACTATTACCATTACTCCGTGATTCACTAAAAGTGTGTGGCGGAGGGTGCATAGCACCTATCTGGAAAGGTAATAGTTTGAAAGGGATATACATGATATGGCAGGAGGCGCCCATGGGCTTTTGTGAGATTTTTTTTTTTTTTTTAACTGCTTTACATCTCTCAACAGCGAGGTCTTTAGAGACGGGAAAGGATGGGGGGGGGGGCAAGGAATGGGAAGGAATTCAGCAATCGCCTTTTGAAGGAAGCATCCCAGCATTTGCCTGGAGTGATTTGGGAAACTATGGAACACCCAAATCTGGATGCCTGAACGGGGATTCGAACCGCCATCCTCCCGAATGCGAGGCGAGAACGCTAACCATTACACCGCCACACTTGGTGCTTTTATGAGGAACCATGCTGGCATTCGCCTGGAGTGATCGGGGAAAACCATGGAAAACCCAGATCAGGATGGCCGGAGAGCTTTATCGGAAGCTACTCCTGTCAGATTTTATGTTTACTCGCCCGATAAATCCTTTCTATTCCACTCCCTAATCGCTCGTGGAAAAAACTAGTACAGGAATGAATCTGTTCTGGCCCTGATTTCTCTTATCTTATTTTCGCAGTCATTCCGAGATATGAATGTTGCTGGTAGCAATATTTGTTTGCTGTCATTCCATAATAAGTCAATAGTGATTTTTTTTATTAGCTTCTGTCGAGAGCAACGCCTTTGGTGTTTCAGGTCTTCCCAACCTAACTCCTTCAACATCGCACTTACGCTGTCCCTCCAACTATATATACCTGTCACGAATCAGGCGGCTCTTCTTTAGACCTTCTCTTATGCCTACATTATCCCCTTTTGATGGGGACCCCATACATAACAACAATATTCTAAGTCAGGACGCACTGGTGACTTGTATGCAATCGATTTAACTTCCGGAGTGAATTGTATTAAATTACAACCTAGAAATTGGAACATACGAATTGCTTTCCCAATTAAATTCTCGATATGCTCATTCCACGACAAATTATTACAAATTCTTACCCCTAGGTATTTAGCGGAATCTACCGTTCTAAGGACAGTACCATTAATTGTATATTCAGAGCTAAATGGTGTCACCTTTTTATTTACACACATGACTTTGCACTTTTTAGAATTTAACTCCAATTGCCAATCTTTACACCACGCAATTATTTTCATAATATCGTCTGGTAACAAACTGCAATCGTCCTGGGTTGTGATTTCGCAATAAATAATAGCATCATCGGCAAATAATTTTTCATCCCCCTCATTGTCACACAAATCGTTAATGTATTTGAGAAACAACAGAGGCCCTATCACGCTTCCCTGGGGAACCCCGGATCTCACCTCGGCAAATGATGAACTTTCACCGTCGAGAACTACACACTGTGTTCTGCCCTTCAGAAAGTCTGCAACCCAGTCGCATATTTGTCTAGATATGCCGTAACCATGAAGTTTCCTAAGTAACCTAGTGTGAGGCACAGTGTCAAAAGCTTTTTTAAAGTCTAATAAAACTAAATCAACCTGGGGTTGCTCATCTATAATACGGCTCAAGTCGTGAATTAAAAGTGCAAGTTGTGTTTCACAGCATCGGCCTTTTCTTAACCCATGTTCATTTGGGTTTAAAAGCTCATCTTTATCCAAAAACCGCATGACATTTGAATAAATGATATGTTCTAAAACCCTGCAAAATGTTGAGGTTAATGAGATTGGCCTATGATTTTGAGGATCATTAACATTCCCATTCTTGAACACTGGACTTACGATGGCAGCCTTCCATTCGGCAAGTATTTTTCCTTGGTCCAAGAAGGCTGTATATAATTTCATCAAATACGGCACAATTTCCTTTGCGTACCTACAGTTCTAATCCCAAATAGAAGAACGTTCAATGAACAATGAGTGTAATTTGACGGTAAACCCCCTTTGGTTGTAGAAACTTAACACAAAACTAAATTCAAATTATAATATTTATGGTCTCACTAGTAGAAAATTAATGACACCATTAATCTGCCTGTAAGGAAAAATCTGCAAGTAACCTATTAGATAGGTCGGATACAAAATGGAACTGGTGGGGGAAATTTACTGCCCAAGGCTATGTCAACAATCATTTAGTAACAGCATGAGTGAAACTGGGGTGATCTTAATCAGATATCCATAAAAAGAAGCCACAACCAATCTTTGGGGGGGGGGGGGGATATACTGGTGCATAAATTAGTGCACACACATAAAGTGAAACTTCTATGCATTTTTCTGATTATTTTTTTCCGACTATTTTTTTCTGTGTATTATTTGATCTATCTTTTGCACTCTAGTGTACGAGTGAAACCATCTTTATTGCATTTGAACGAGGGTTGTACTGAAAGTAAGGTTCCTAATGAACTACAGCTGCGAGGAAATGTGCTAGGCTAAATCCAGCAACACAGCGGTGTGTAGGGCTACGCCACTAAGTCTTGGTTTGGCAGCCGAATGAGATGGAAGTGCCGCCTAGTGAGAGATTCATGCAGCAATCTGTAAGACACAAAACTTATAGTGGGGTTGAGTATAGGCTTGTACCTTAACTAGCAGTTCACTTGAATTAAAAGTTCTGTGGAATTTTGACGAAATAATTTTAACTTGACCATGTGCCTGCCTGTATACTCAACTAAAATGCTTAATGGTCGCCACCAAATTTGTTTAAACCACAAACTTAGAAAAGGTTTCCAGTTTACCGTGAAATCACAAGAAAGTTCACTTGGACAAAGGCTTGGAGTTTATTTAAAAAAAAGTCACATTTTTCAAAATTAGCATTATACAGTTGAGTAGGCAATCGAACAAACATTTCCAGAAAATTGTAGCTTGTGTAGAGAAATAATACGGACAGCAAAAAACCCCTTTTGAAAATTAAAAGATCTTAGTAGTCATTGAAATCACGATCAATTACAAGAACACCCAACATGGCCGACACCAGTTTCCAGGCTAACGCGGTAAAAAAACGTTGCGCCACAACACGACTAACGCGGAGTTACCTCACATATCGCTCCCGGAGTAAAGACTGAAGACAAAACAATAAAGACAGAAAGACAGACATCCTCCACCTAGGGGCTCCCGCTTTAATTGACTCCAGCTGTCCCGCACATGTATACTGCCGCTTAGCAAAACGTGTGTATATTGCACTAAACGATCTAGATTATAAAAAGTGTTCAAACTTTGACAGTGTGTAGTCTTATCTGCAAGATGCTCAAAGGATGTTTAGTGAGAAATTTCGAGTGATTAGTTTTAATTTTTGTTTAATTTTGCGTAGTGATACGGCGACCTATGCAATTGGGGAATTACCTAAATGTTTGAATTTATTCAGTTTTTTAGGAATACTGCTGAATTTCAAATTACATGGATCAGATTAGTGCCAAAATGTTCTACAAAAATTCCTGAGTTCAATGATATAAATTTTATGAAAATCGATGTCGAAATAGCGAAGCTACAGCTTAGACAAGATTTGGTAAAGTAACTGTTTATAAATCATATGGTTTTTCGTTAATAATTATTAACATATAGTTTGTATCGAAAAGGAAAAATTCTTGGGATTTTCTATGAATTTAGTTATGTGTTTCAAAAGTTATTTTATCCCTGGAAATGACTTGGTTTAGTAGCAAATAATTCTTAACTGACCCACGTGTGTTCAGTGACGAAATAATCTTTAAAATGTCTATAAAATCTGTTCTACTGCATGGAATGTTCTGAAATTTAAATATGTGATACTAGATTTTTGGCTCTTTTAGAAAATCTACTTTTTACTTCAGGAAATTACTAGGAACATATGATAAAAAATGTTGAAAGTGAAGTGCATTTATCGAAATGTTTAAAAATTTATTTACATGGTCAGAAAGTAAGGAATTTTAGTGAATTTAGCTTTATTTTGAATTATTATTATTTTAAAATTACTTTACTTCATTTAAAAGTGTTCAGAAATAGTGAAATGGTCACGTAGCAAAAATCTATTGTTTGCGAGTTGGCCAATAATGGATTATCCTATTTCATGTTAGTTAAAAGTTTCTGTACCCTTATAAAAAGTTTATTTAGTGCTTTTATTAAATGTTGAGTGACTTTACTGCTTTTTTATAATGGTTTATTTAATAAATTAGGTTGTGGTATCAGCTTCTACATGAAACGTTCCGTCCTTCCTATACTTTTAATGAAAACTTATGTTTAAATGGAAGCTTACTTCCTCCCTTATACTTGAAGCTAAGAAACTATAATTTACCAAAATTCTAAGGTGCTTACAAATCCAGTTTTTACAAGCAATAAAGGTTCCACCTGTGGATATTGATCGCCAACTCAAAGATTTATAGTGACAAGTGCACATCTGTCCAATATGTCTGCAAATGGTGTAGAAAGTTTGCCGCCGGAAGAACGGAAATTCACAACGAAGAATGGAGCAGCAGACCGAGGGTTTCAGAGGAGACTGTCGAGAAGATCCAGAGGGAACTGCTTAAAGATTGGAGGGTCACCGTCCGTGAACTTGTAGAACGTAATCCTGAAAGTTCCCACGGCACAACTGAAAGAACTTCGACAGACACACTGGGGAATCGCAAGGTGTGTACGCGGTGGGTCCCACGAATGCTGACAGAAGAACGCAAGGAGCAACACCTCGACTGTGCTCGCTAGTTTCTCCAACAAGGAGAAATTGATGAACTCTATCGTTACAGGAGATGAAACGTGTGTCTTTCATTACACACCCGCAACAAAACAACAATCACATCACTGGCGCGACTCAGTTTCACCAATGGTAAAGAAGTTCCAAGTGGGCTGGAAAAGTCACGACAACTGTGTTTTGGGATTGTGGGGATATTGTCCGTCGATTTCGTGCCTTCTGGGACAACAATAAACTGAAGCAGGTATTGTGAGACGCTAACCAAACTCAGGCGAGCTATCCAGAATTGCCAGAGGGAAATACAAATGGGAGAAGTGGTGCCGCTTAATGACAATGCTCGACTCCACGCCTCTTGTCAAATACGGGGCCTTCTTGAAATATTAGGATGGACTGTTATGCCCTTTCCCACTTGCAGCTCAGACATAACCTCAGTGATTATCACTTATTGCCAAAGTTAAAGGAAAACTTGGGGGGCCTATACTTTAGGAGAGACAAAGTGAAAGAAAGGTAACACGCTTCTTCAACGAATAGGTGGCAGAGTTCTTTCACGTGGGGATACAGAAGTTGCAGCAATGTCTACCAAAATGCCTGGAAAAAAATGGGGACTATGTAGAAAAATAGAGCAATGTTCAAGCTTTTCAATGGTGTAAATAGTTATGAGAATAAAAAATGCTGTCTATTTTTTAAAAAAATATGGGAACTTTACTTTTGGTACAACCCTCGCACAGTAAATAGGAACTTTGTCCAATTTATTCTCATAAACAAATGAAATTATTAAAAAGTTGAAGCACACTTCACTGCACTGGATTATTATTTCATAAAGGAAAAATTATACAATAACCGTTCTTACAATCAATTTTCATTAATAACTAGCTCCTAAGCTGATCAAAAATTACACACTGAATGGAGACTTCTGGCTCACAAATAAAATAATTTTTACAAGCTAAAATAACTCGTTCCATTTGCTGTAAGGACAAATGTTAATACATTCACTGTATTGCATAAACACGATTTCATATTTCTTACTGTAACATTGATCAGAGAATACAATGGAACCATCTAGTTCAAACAAATATAAATAAACAAAAAACAACCTATAAACAAAATATAATGCCAACCAACTCAAAACGATGTAGCAAATAATCACCGTTTAACATGAGCTTAAATGACAGTGGACGGTATCATAGACATACTACCACAAAAGCACACATTTAATATGGTAGGCGCTCGCATTAAAGTGTCGTTAAGTGTGTATATTGCAGGATATTAAGTGCAGATGCATAGAACTTTAAGCGGGCATCCAGACATGACGTGTAATTTGTAACGCAACCAAATTCCTCATATCGCACCCAAGGAAGTTCAATAACAGAAAAGAATACTTATAAAAATTCTAATATTCTGCCACAGGAATGAAAGTGGCACCACCAACACCATTAACAAAAATTAAATCCAGATATTCATCCAGCTCACAGCAAGTCGCTCAACTGCCTCCACCTAACAGATAAGAATTTGTCACTAAAAACAGAACATTCGCTGCTGCAAGTTGGAAGAACAAATTATTGAGCACATTTGACAAAGTTTCATTTATATTTATTTATTTCTATTATCAATAAAAATAAGATAGGATAGGGAAAAAAAACAGATACCCATCACTTACCACAGATGAAGGCAGGATGACGAGACAAACACCTAAAAACATAAACACAAAATGTTTTTGTGTTTTTACATGTTTGTCTCGCCCTCCTGCCTTCATCTGGGTAAGTGACGGGTATCTGTTTTTTTTTCCCTTTCCATCCTATCTTATTTTCAGTGCCTCACGGCAGTTTCTTCGTTTCTATTATCCAATATTTCTATTATCATAACAACTGACACAATTATCCAACAAAAGTTTAAAAAAAAAAAAAAATTGGTGGGCTTAAGGGTGCAAAGTGCCCAGCTCTGGTAGTAGTAATTGCTATTAAAATAAGCAGATGTCCCTCACTCAATACAGTATTTCTTGTTGCGCCACAATTCCGGATCGTGCGACAGACGTCTCCACCGCACGCAGACATTATGCGTAACTCTCGCCAACTCCCTCAGTGTTGAGTGAGACAAGATCCTGACTATTACTTCGTCAGGGAGATCGTCGATCCGCACGCTGGAGGCAGGAAACTCAACCTCCATCACAGGCAGCTGAAAAATAACAACACGTAACTAAAGCTAGAACTTATTTTGCATTCCTCTAAAATGACTACACTAAAACAAATTTTCTCTACAGTCAACAAAAAATTACCATTTTTTTCTATGAATACTAAACTGACATTTTTCTTTTTTACTTATGGATTTACATTTCAGTGATACCGAGGTTGTTGGAGGTGGGAAAAGACTGGGGAGAAGCAATGGGAATGAATTTGGCCATGGCACTTTTATGGAAGCATGGAGCGATTTGGGGAAAGCATGGAAAACCCAGGTCTGGATGCCAGGACTGGGATGCGAACCCGCGTTCTCCCGAATGCGAGGCCAGAGCATTAACCGTTAATCCACCATGCTCGGTATTGTTAATAGTGAGAAAACCAAACTAATACTGAACCGAATATCCATGAATTAATTTGTCACAGATGGAGGCAGAAGGGTGAGATGAACATGTAAAAAACACAAAAACAAACAAATTGCACAATACTTCGGTGAATATCTCAAAAACTAGGGTGCATCCGAAGAAATGACTGTACTACATAAGTAGAATGCTGTGTACCCTTGAACATATATACAGGAGATCGAAATCCGTTCGTAACATGTCTGATGGTTCCCAAGTGAGAGACTTAGCCCCAACAAAGAAACTGGTTGAGGGATTCCAGGCCGGGAGAGAACTGGGTGAGAAAGACAGGATTACACTTGGTTTTGAGTTGTCCGTTTTCGCATGCCAGGCAGCTTTTGACTTGGGATATCAGTTCACGGACCAATTCCAGGGGATAATTACAGGATATATATACATTTTACTTATGGCTTTACTCCTTGTTGGCATAATTAGAGGCAGAATGGGACTGGGAACATGAAACGGGAAGTAATTTAGCCATGGTCTTTAGAATGAAGAATCCTAGCATTCACCTGGAGTGATTTGGGGAAACCACGGAAAACCCAAATGTGGATGCTAGGACAGGGATTTGAACCAGCGACCTCCCAAATGCCCCTCCACCATGCTCATTGCAGGATATAAGGGTTTGTGTCAGCTTATTAGTGTAAACAGAAAAGGATTCTCGACTGCGGCAGATATATCTGCTTGGCTGTAGGGGAGCGACTGTTTTAAATGGTATAGGTGGCAGCTATCAAAGTAGAGATACCGTTGTAGGTATAATGTGGACAGAGTTATGCAAGTGCCCATTACAAACAGTGTTGTCAGTAAAACTGTACGCTTTGACTAACACATGTTATTGATTGGTTCTTGGAGTAGCCAAATTTATATTACCTTAAACAATAAAATCTTCAAATGAAAATGTAAATTTCTTACACAATGTGAAAAGTTGATTGCAATGTAACAGTTTATTTATGTGGCAAAAGTAAAATTGCCATGGCATTTAATTCAGAGAGGAAATATTATAACGAAAGGGCTTCAGAACACTCCTAAACCGTTGAAAGGTAATCGTGAAGTTTCTATAATTGAAGATGCTATAAAATAAATTCCATTACTCACCACATTTTGTGCGTCTGTATTTTCCAATATGACAAAGAACATCTGGTATAGTTCAAAATTAACAGATGTAAATTTAATACTGTAAATAGAATACCCTTTCCCACATCAACAATAAAATATGTTTCTGGCTATAAAAATAAATTGTTCACAAAAAAAAATCCTTGCTTTGAAACAATTTATGGTTTCAAATCTGTGTATGACACTCATTATGCAAAAATATTGTGAATACTTTGAAGAAAAGCAAATTAGTATTGTGATAATTAATCTGTTATATTAAAAAAAAAAGCAGTAAAAAAAAAACAATGCAGGTAAAATAATCTACTATTTGAAGATATAAAACATGGTATTTCCATGTAAAAGCACAATGCCTTAAACCATGTATTCTCCTTAGCTACACATTATGCGTGAAAAATTTCAGTCTTTAACATGCGATTTCTCAAAAACGAAAGGCCACCACAATCACTAGACACAATGATTTTTCATTTTGGCCTTAAAACAGTTGCATACGTTAGTCTGGTGAAACTATTTAATATACGCTGCTCTTAAAGCTGTAAAATATATGCATACCTCACATAATTCACTCAAAAAGTGCCGTAACGCTATACTGTGAGTGATTGGGAGAGTAATTATAGTGAAGTATAATGATCAAGCACACGTTCTTTGAACGACATTATTCAGGAATGTTGCTATCACATCCATCAAAAGTATAAATATGGAACAAAATTCACACAAAAACAAAAAACCTGCCAAAACTGTGAACTGTAAGCAAAAGTTAGATGTCTTATTTACGTACACATTTGTGACGTCCAACAATAATAGGTATTACACTGTCAAGAAACAAATCCGCAGCTTATATCCAATATGTTACTTTTCTATGGCATTTACCAAACCAGGTTGCTGCAATATTAATGTAGGTTATGCACAGGTTGAAAGAGCGGCAATATTATTTTTTCAGCATTAGGTCGAAAGATTTTAGTTTTTACAGTTGAAATGCAGCATCTACCAAAATGGCATTTGGTTCTTGTTGTTATAGCACAATTCATTAGGAACTTGGATTTATTAAACAGTTAAGTTGTCATGATTTTTTAGCAGAATAATTATGGCGTCTGTGGATAGGTTCGAATGTAGCCTGGACCAGAATTGACTTAGACGCTTCCTTTTGTAGCTAAATGGACTGAAATTTTGTTTTTATTATACAGTTGGTTTTGATTTTCATCGTTGTTGGTCACTGATACATTTTGTTGCACATACCTAATATTAGTATCGCATATGATAACAAATGGTGTTCTCTCATCACTTAGTATGTAAAGTTTGTGCATTATATACTATCTTGATGGGTGCAATAAAAACATATTACTAAATAATGTAGTCCAAGGAATGTTTGCTTTATTGTATATCGCTGTATGCCTTCTCCCAGATGCTCGCCGCTTTAACGTTACGGCACTTTTCAAGTCAAGTTTGTAAGGATGGTTATATTTTACAGCTCTAAGAGCAACATATATTAAATAACAATACCCAAAGAACGTCTGCAACAGTTTTCAGACCAAAATGACAATTCCTTGATGAGTCCCAGTGATTGCGCAGCAACCAAAAATGGCATTAAGATGAGATATCAAGTGTCATATAATATATGCTCCTTGTTCCTTCTCTCCAATTCCTATTTTTGAGCGATATAAGCAAGGAAAGGATCATATGTTTTGTCATACAGACAGGCTAAAATAAAAAAAAAAGAATGTCATGTATTTGATTCCCATCGCCACCTAGAACTCACCAGACGGGTTACAGCACAGTATGTACATAGGAAGATGTAAAGTGTGAACCTGTTGCCTGCTATAATCTTCCCTACGTAATATGGAAAGCACAGAACAGATTCACAATTGGGAAAAGATAACTGTGCTTGGCACAGCCTACGCGACTATGGATATCATTTAACTTTTGCTAATGATCATTTTAACGATTTACTGTTAACAGTACCAGCTATTTCCAGCAACAGTTCCCCCCCCCCTCCTTTTTTCTTCTTTCTGAATATATTCTGACATACATGACAGGTAAGAAATATAGGTATTAGTTACCTACCAACAACATATTTCAGTCCCCTGGCTCAATTATCTATGAATGTTGCCAACCATCACAGATAATATCTAGATCGCGATACCACTGCAGCCACTTACCGCCTCACGATGTAAACACTTCCGGATGGAGAGAGTATGACGTCACTGCATGTGACGTGTTCAGCCTTCGATTGATTTGTGAATACACATTATGCCATAGAACGTAACTAATATCAATAATAATAATAATAAAAATTACGGATTAAAAAAGTTAAAGAAAATTATTACTTGCACGATTAATAATATTATTACAATATCAAAAACATTCCAAACTGGTAATTGATATCATTCATTAGTAACGTTCCTGTAACGTTAACGTCATTAGTCGCAATTCTATCGATTTGTATTTGATTACATTCTTCTATATTTCCTCGCATGGCTGAAATTGCTATTAAAATCATTCATACAATAAAATATTTATATAAATTTTTTTTTGTCAATAACCATTTGCATTTAGGTTGTAACGCAGCCTGGACCATACTAACAGAGATACAATTTGGAAATTCTGTCAGCAATATCGTGTGCGACACCTACATTTCACGATGATCCAGGCAGTATTAAGACATAAACGACAGTAACAGCGATAGATACGACATAGAAATCAGGTATCCGCAATAAGGTGTTTGATAGTTACGCTTCAGTGTGGTCCAGGCTGCTATCAAAACCTCATCACTAATGAATATATTCCTGTACTACTGGTGCAAAATTAACAATTTCACAATATGAGACATATTAGTGATGGACTATTTTCTGTGGAAGGCCCCGTTAGTGACATTTAAATCTGCGCGTGGAACATATACGTCACATTCAACAATGTAGTGATGTCATACTCTCTCCATCTGGAAGCGTTTACATTGTGAGGCAGCAAGTGATTGCAGCGGTATCGCGATCTAGATATTACCCACCATCACATACTCAAGAACTGTTTCAGAGTTAAACCACATCACTTTCCAAAATCTGCAGGTGGGAATTAACCTAATAACACATCCTGAATGCCAGACATCCCCAGGGCCCAACCAAAGATAATACTCATCGCCCCCACTCTCTTGATAGTTCAGCTAATTTATATGTACAAAACTTGGTTTTGTTTTGGTTGTTTATCTATCTTTTACCTTACTTAAATTTTTTTCTGTCTGTTTCACGAGCCCCATTTTGATTTTATCTTGATTCATTTCTTTCATCAACCAACATTTCCACTGATAGTGATGGCTGGACTCAAGAAAATATTTTGCCAAATACGTGCAGTAGTTTATCTCCCAAAATTACAACCTCTCCAATCGCACAATCATGAAAAATAACACATACCCCATAAATACATACAGACATCCAATTAAGCAACATTACTGCATTTTGATGTAGCAACATGGGGATTACTGGAGATCGCGATTCTGCCTGGTTTTGGCATTATAATACTGCAGTGATCAAACGCAAGACTCCGCTAGAAATTTTTTCTGAAGTACATTTAATGATTTCATGCTGGTCCACGCTGTAATATAACCTAATTTCTGGTTGAAAATAATGGTAGGCTGTATTACAATGGAATTACTGCTTGAAAATAATACGTCTTGTGACTGACTGCAGCTGTATTACAACGATATTATTTAATGTTGTTGTAGTGGAATTGCGATCTCCAGTAGACCCGCAACATGTAAACCAACACCTTTTGTTAAAGAAATGGGTCAACCACATTGTCTCGAATAGTACGGGGTATAACGCATTTTTTAAGTAAATTTTTCACATGAAAGCTACTACATAAATATTGAATAAGTAAGATCATTTGAATAACAGTAGATGCATTACTATGGAAGAAATATATGTTATTTTTCACTGATGTTTCTTAGGCTTCATTGCTAGAGGAAAAAAGTTTATTCAGTAGCCATTTGGCAGGTAGGCAAGAAGTAACAGCACACCATACACTGTGAAATGCACGGTACTCGTTTTCGCATTTGAGACTTGTTGTATCACCAGAGATGTTAATAAAAAATTAATTATAAAGACATGTGAGAAGTTGTGTCATCCCTCGACAATTAGTGGGAACTTCTGCGCATGTGTACAATAATTCTGCACATAATACATTTTGTTTGCGTACTTGTATTTTCAGATGAAGTGATGAAACTGCTTTTCTGTTAGTTATTGATATCTGAGATATAACATGTCTGCTAGCAAATAAGCCACAAGCATAAGAGTAATGTTTGTGATCAATTATTCTTACGGTATGTGCTCGTTGTGTTTCAGCATTGTACTGGATGTGTAGGATGAAGGAAGATGTGTAATAATGTATGATCATATTGGTGGGTTTCTTGGGGATCTTCGATAACAAGTGTAATTTGCGCTTTTTTTTTATCTATGGCTTTACACCTTGTTGACGTTGAGGTCATATTAGAGGTGGGATGGGATTTGAAACAAGTAATGGGAAGGAATTCGACCATGGCCTTTAGAAGGAAGCATCCCGGCATTCGCCTGGAGTGATTTGGGAAACCATGGAAAACCCAAATCTGGATGCCCGGACGGAGATTCAAACCTGTGTGCTTCCCATAGCGAGGTCAGAACGTTAACAGTTTACACATCACGTTCGGTCCGCCTTGCTGTGGTTATGTCTAGTATGATGGTAAGTAACCCACGAATTGCGAGTTTATTTCGGTAGCAAAATGACTGAATAATTTCAATACATAAATTCCAAATAAGTTATATCTTCATCAAAGCAGTATTATGACGCCAATTCCTTGCGGAATCGCGATCTCTAGTAATCCCATTTCCTGCCAGGCTATTACCGGAATTTCTGATGAAAGCATCGGTTGAAATCAAATCAATACAGTAGCACCGATACCAAAAGAAAACTGTTCAGTAATTTAAACTTACCGTAATAGCACACACAAGAACGAAATGGAATACTTCCAGCAATTCTACCTAAACATGTGACTTCGAAATTCAGATATTAACATTTACGGATGGTAGTTTGAGCTATGGCCAGGAGATTGCGCTGGGAGCAAACTGGCGCGCAAATTAAATCTACCGGCGCTAATTTTTAAAAAAAAAACATGGGCTAATATTCAGTCAAAATATTTAAGGCAAGTATTTTACCATACGTTATTAAATAAACAGTCTTTTGAGTAAACCAGGCGAACAGTTGAATAAAAATCGAGGGTACACTTGAAGTGCCTATTTTGCAACATAGGTCTATTTTATGAAGGGAGGCGCGGACTGTACTCAGGAGACATTACTGCACCTGGTCGCTATCTAGGCGGCCGTGACCATATGAAATAATTTTATTTGAATAATGGCCTTTAGTTGACACTGTTTATTTCAATAAAAATTATGCAATTAATTATATATTTATTTTTATTATAAACTAAACCAGATGCATACTACAAGATAGTCCTTGAAGCAGCTGTATAACTAATGACATCTAAAAAAAAAAAAAAAAATAAGCACTCATGAAACCAACGTAAATTAAAAATAAATGCCTAAACATCTTACATACTATCACGGTTTTTTTTTTTTTTTTTTTTTTTTTTTTTTTGGCTGTCACTAGACTGGTTTGATGCAATCCTCCATCCCTTCCTATCCTGTGCTAACCCTTCATTTCTACATACCCCCTACAACCCACGTCCTCAGTTATCTGCTTCATATATTCTAATCTTCTTTCTTCCTCTACAGTTCTTACCTTCGACTGTTTTCTCCACTAACAAATTAACCAATCCAGCATGTCTCAAAATATGACCTACCAGCCTGTCTCTTCTTCCTGTAAGCTTCTTCCACAAACTTCTTTTCTCACCCATCATTTCCAAAACTCGTTCGTTTCTTACTGTCCACTTAATTTTCAGCATTCTTCTGTAGCATCATATTTCAAATGCTTCAAGTTTCTTTCTTTCCGGTATTCCCAAAGTCCATGTTTCGCTACCGTAAAGTGCTGTGCTCAACACATAGAGTTTTAAACGGTTCTTCTAATTCCTAGATCAATATTTGAAACTAAAAGGTTTATCTTTTTCATGAAGGCTCTTTTTGCTAGTGTTATTCAGCTTTTGACATCATTCCTGCTTCGGGCATCGGTTGTAATTTTGCTTCCCAAGTAACAGAACTCATTCACTTTTCCTATTGCACTCGATCTTATTTTTATATTTACTATCACGGTAGACCAGTAGTAATTCTGATGTCAGCTGCAATTCAATCTCTCCACCTGGTCTAATATTGCGCTTGAAAATCAAAACTTCTGTCTCGAACGGATTGATAGATTCATTTTATCGGGATCTAAAGTTAATCCATGGAATCAACCGCCACTAACTTCGTTTAAAGACTGAACCTTCGGCTTCGTTGCATTATAAATCCTGATCATTTTTATGACAGCGGACTGTACTCATTTACCAGAGACAGTATATGTTGATAGGTATCTAGTTGGCCGTGACAGGAGTAGTTGCTCAGACTGCCACCAGGGTGCACTACCAGCGAGATATGTGGGATATTTGAACTTACTCGCGGTAAATACAATTGCCAACCTCCATAACATAGACAGTATCTCCAATATGAACAAGATTTACGAGTGAATAATATTTCGGATGCCCCTTCTGTCGTTATTATTGTGGTACAGGCTGTATTACAATCTAAACGGAAACAAAGTCACGTCTATATAGCTTGTGTGGAGCACAGCACATCCTAACCATAGCACACCTTACTGTAGATGCCCAGTTTTCCTGTGCTATCTGTAGCGTACTGAATGGAATATGGTGTTCACCAGGGAAACTAAAATCAGGCTATAGAGGCGTGCCATTGAGCTGGAGATGTTGATATTCAGTTGTGACGTCTAAGGAGATTGAGAAATGTAATAGGCGCATCTCATACAACGAAAATTGTATATCTGAAACTATTTTAATTACTTTGTATTTTCTTATCATGGTTTTTTACGGAAGTGACTTCACATTGATAATATTCCGCGTGAAAATCATCAGTAAACAATATCAGTTTATTAGTGCGTTACATGTTTTAACTTTTTATCAATCTGAGATTTTCCGAACTGTCCCGAAAGATCATATTTGTCGCCATAACGTGTGATGTTTGGTCTCCGGGACAGAAATTGTGAAACGTTGTTTCGTAGTGTGGACAAGACTTTAGTCATCACTCGATGATCGGACACACAGAGAGAAGCCAAAATTTAATCTTTTGGCATCCCTTAGTGAGGGGCTCCCGTGTGTCTCAGGAAGCCCCCATAGACGACGGTAGAGCAAAAAAAAAAAAAAAAAAAAAAAAAGAGTCGCCAGTGAAGGCCCTTGGGTGCTGCGAACTGCACTTGGGGCCCTCTTGAAGTACCGTTGGGGGCCCCCTGAGCGTAGAGGCCCCGGTGCACTGCACCGCCTAGCCCTATGGTAGCTACGCCCCTGGTCTCTGGTCTGCAGTGGCGGCTGTGCCTTAAGTGCGCTCGTGCGCTGAACCACCAATCCAAAAGATTTAAAAATGACAAAATATTAAGTACCTACTTCATCTTTATTTTTATATTACCATTTTAATATTTATTTTTAAACATACAAAAACAAAAACGTATAAAAAATTAAATCTCCAATTATGGTGAAACAGTTTGAGCGCTTTACTAAACTATTAAGACTTATTTTCCTGTAAAGACAAATTCTCGTGCGCTTCGGCGAGTGCACGAGGACTGCTAATACAACTTGTAGGTGTACGAGTTAATACGCCTGACGCGTGAAACAAAAGATAGTTCATAGAAACGTATGGAGTAATGAGTCAGTTGCATGGAGGAAGGAATAATATGGAGACGACGCAAGAGACCTTTGCCACGCATGGAAGTGAAGCAGGCCGGCGGAGGAGTGGGGGGGCATGGCCGGAGTGGTGGGGACTTGACCGCTTCCCAACAAACACGGGGAGTATGGTTAAACACCTCAAGGGGACTCTAGGATAAACGTGACGCCGCAATCTGGTGATGGATTATTATGTAACTCGATGAGACAAATAAAAAATGAAGAATAAAATTTTTTGATATCCTGCTTAGTTTTCGAGATATTCTGTCTCAAATGTGAAATGGTTTTGGTTGAAATTCAGAAGAAAAAATTATTCAAAGTCAAATTTTATGATGAATTTTTATTTAAAAAGACGAGACAAATAAAAAATAAAGAGTAAAATTTTTCGATATTTCACCTAGTTCTCGAGATATACTGTCTCAAAAGTGAGGTGTCTTGAGTTGAAATGCAGAAGAAAAATTTCGCAAAAGTCAAATTTAATGATGGATTCTTATGTAACACGACGAAAAAACTCGATAATAAGGAATAAATGTTTTCGATATCTTGCTTAGTTTGGGGGATATACAACAACCAAATTGAGGGGTTTAGGTTTGGATGCAGGCTGGACCAAAAATTAATTCTGTCAAAGCCACAATGATTACATGGTTGACATGCAGAATGGATATTTCAGTTTTATTACTACCACTTGTGGTTAGTCTGAAATGTGTCCTAGACCAGAAAAAAGTAAGAGGACCCACTCTAGGGATGAGCAACCCAGACATTTTGTAGGCTGGTACCAGAAATAAAATGTTTCCGCATAATTTATAGTTAATATAAAGTGTATCAACAAAAAGTAAAGAGTGATACTTTACTATAATGTATGGTTGGCATCATGCGGTGTTCTTTTAAGTAACTTCAAGCAAGTGTGCTCCAATCATAAATGCGATGATGAGTCACTGTCTGAACAAGCCTATACTTTTTTCAACAAAATAACTTATCACGCTAGAAGAACTCTACTTCAACTTCTGTTTAAAAGGGCAGAGGCTTTATTATTACCTTTAAAAATAAAAGAGCCGTTTCACAATTGTTGCTATTACAGGAATGTACAAGTAACTTTATGACACAGAATTTGATTCATTATTTTCCTTTACTTCACATTATTAATAATGAATTAACATGTGGTTAAAGGTAGGGACCGTGCACAAACTACATGGCCTGGTCCGGGGGGGGGGGGGGGGGTGCTGGAAGGCTACGTTGAGCTATGTAGGGAGAGGGGGGGGGGATTCCAAGCCAGGCCACGTAGCTATCCTTTCATAAAATTTGTCACAGTTAAAATGAGGAATGGAATTCACAACAGCATGTGAATATTTATTGGTTTAATTCTAGATGGCGATACCGCTATAGCACCTTTCTGCCACACGCAGCTATCAAAGAATTATCCGTACCACTTTTATGACATTTTTCTTCTGGTCCAGGCTGTATTTCAACCTAACCTCAACTGCTAGGAATAATTTTAAAAAAAGCTAGATCCCTGTACTGGTAGTAGGCCTAAAGTAGTTGTAGCAGTATCATGATCTAGAATTAAACCTATTTATTTCCCTCAGCTAATTATCTCCTTATGTAATTTATAATAGTCTGACAAGAGAAAACAGTGCAAAATGTCTTCTGGAATCAAAAGGGGGAAAAAAACCTACTTGCTAGGTGAGGGGGGGGGGGGGAAGGGGGGTGGAGGCAAAAGCCAAGTTGGTCTACATGGGGAGGGATAGTGGTTCACAGGAGGCCAAATTGGAGCTATGTGGTTTATGCACGCTCTCTTATGTATGTATCTCAATTGATGCTATCTATAAACATTAGAAATTAAGGAAAAAAAGTCTGTTAAAAATTATTTTAATAGAATTTTATTTGCCAAAACATCTACAGCCACAAAAAAAGACTAAGGGTATTATTATTTTATTTAATTTCAATGGAGCACACGCTCCATAATATCCAAGTGTAATTAGGAAACAGTGATACAAGATTGATTGAAACAGAAAGTTATATATGTAATTTGAAAGTGTCACCATATGGCAAGATAATACTTGACAGCAGTAGGAGCACTGGATTCTTAGGTTTTCTGATTCATGTTTGAAGTATTTCTTTAATTCCTTAGTTATTGATCAAAAAATCTTAAAATATATATTAGCATATAAATTTAGTCAGGATCACTTTGAAATATTTTTACAATGTATCAGATCTTTGGGGGGTGGAGGGGGGGGGGAGGAATTCAAACAATCCCACTGCCCATACACTTTAAAGCAGCTTATAAAAAAAAAAACCTACTCTTGAAATGTGAAGTGAAATATGTAAACACTGGTAATTGTATACTCCTGGAAAAATTGTTAATCATGCTCCAGAACATATTATAAATTTTACATCAAGACATCATCGAATTATTGAAGAGGAAAAAGAATTACAGTTTCCTCCCAAGTCCGACCACGAATGTATGTTTGATGCAGGTGCACTAACTGTTTTAATAGATCATATTGTACACTACATTTCAGGATTTGTGGTACACAAACATCTAAAAATATTAAAAAGTGAAGAGTGTGTTAGTATATTGTGATCTCCATTTCTATTATTTTGGGGATCTCTCAAAACGTACAAAAGTAGAGATGGTCTTATTCATCGTTCACTTGATATAAGTAACATTTGTGAAACGTTTTAAAAAGTATTTAGCAGAAATGTGCATTCAAATTTTGGTTTATTTTTTAAAAAGAAGTTAAACATTTTGCAAACTGAAACACAAGTTGTTCAATTGATAATCTGTGAAAATTTATTCAGTCACCTTAATGAACATTCTCTTGATTAAGATGTGTTGTCTAATTTCACAGCCCTACTTATTAGGACAATTGTAAAAAAAATATCTCTCAGTTAGATTTAGATATGGGGGGGGGGGGGAGAATGTTGTACAAAAAAAAGATACTAAATTAGAAACACATTCCACAAATTGATCAGCAACGTGACGAAAGAAATCGTAATAGTAAATTCACTGAATCACGAAGTAAAACACGCCCCTTTAAATCTCATTTTAAACACTCGTTAAAAAATAATGCTAGTCTATTATGTGCAAAATAGCAAGGTTTGCTGATTTTCTACACTACACCAAGAAAAATTTGCGAACAAAGTCATCCCATTGAGAGCTATGACTAAATATTTATAGACGTGCTGCAAAGTTTGCTGTGTCTACCGCTCACTTCAACAACGATAATTACAATTCAACTTACTTATGAAATGATATTCCAGGTTCATTCCTGTCTGGCCTATTTGTGCAACCGTACGCAACACAAGCTGGCATTTTTAAACACTTATACACAATACTAAATGAAATAATCACTGCCTCTACCACAATGTGAACACCTTAATTGTTGGGAAGCGCCATATGGTCGCTGCCGGTGCTGCCACCATGCGGGAGAGTTTAGTGCTTGCTTCACCGATTTAAGCTCACTTCTTCTCCATATAATTCCTTCCTCCATGGTCAGTTGTCGAGCGCCGCACGAGCAAACCGAGGATTGCCGAGAGCACCCGATGTTTGACGAATTGACTGGCTGGGCGCGCGAGGCCATGGAGGAAGGAATAATATGGAGACGACGCAAGAGACCTTTGCCACGCATGGAAGTGAAGCAGGCCGGCGGAGGAGTGGGGGGGCATGGCCGGAGTGGTGGGGACTTGACCGCTTCCCAACAAACACGGGGAGTATGGTTAAACACCTCAAGGGGACTCTAGGATAAACGTGACGCCGCAATCTGGTGATGGATTATTATGTAACTCGATGAGACAAATAAAAAATGAAGAATAAAATTTTTTGATATCCTGCTTAGTTTTCGAGATATTCTGTCTCAAATGTGAAATGGTTTTGGTTGAAATTCAGAAGAAAAAATTATTCAAAGTCAAATTTTATGATGAATTTTTATTTAAAAAGACGAGACAAATAAAAAATAAAGAGTAAAATTTTTCGATATTTCACCTAGTTCTCGAGATATACTGTCTCAAAAGTGAGGTGTCTTGAGTTGAAATGCAGAAGAAAAATTTCGCAAAAGTCAAATTTAATGATGGATTCTTATGTAACACGACGAAAAAACTCGATAATAAGGAATAAATGTTTTCGATATCTTGCTTAGTTTGGGGGATATACAACAACCAAATTGAGGGGTTTAGGTTTGGATGCAGGCTGGACCAAAAATTAATTCTGTCAAAGCCACAATGATTACATGGTTGACATGCAGAATGGATATTTCAGTTTTATTACTACCACTTGTGGTTAGTCTGAAATGTGTCCTAGACCAGAAAAAAGTAAGAGGACCCACTCTAGGGATGAGCAACCCAGACATTTTGTAGGCTGGTACCAGAAATAAAATGTTTCCGCATAATTTATAGTTAATATAAAGTGTATCAACAAAAAGTAAAGAGTGATACTTACTATAATGTATGGTTGGCATCATGCGGTGTTCTTTTAAGTAACTTCAAGCAAGTGTGCTCCAATCATAAATGCGATGATGAGTCACTGTCTGAACAAGCCTATACTTTTTTCAACAAAATAACTTATCACGCTAGAAGAACTCTACTTCAACTTCTGTTTAAAAGGGCAGAGGCTTTATTATTACCTTTAAAAATAAAAGAGCCGTTTCACAATTGTTGCTATTACAGGAATGTACAAGTAACTTTATGACACAGAATTTGATTCATTATTTTCCTTACTTCACATTATTAATAATGAATTAACATGTGGTTAAAGGTAGGGACCGTGCACAAACTACATGGCCTGGTCCGGGGGGGGGGGGTGCTGGAAGGCTACGTTGAGCTATGTAGGGAGAGGGGGGGGGATTCCAAGCCAGGCCACGTAGCTATCCTTTCATAAAATTTGTCACAGTTAAAATGAGGAATGGAATTCACAACAGCATGTGAATATTTATTGGTTTAATTCTAGATGGCGATACCGCTATAGCACCTTTCTGCCACACGCAGCTATCAAAGAATTATCCGTACCACTTTTATGACATTTTTCTTCTGGTCCAGGCTGTATTTCAACCTAACCTCAACTGCTAGGAATAATTTTAAAAAAAGCTAGATCCCTGTACTGGTAGTAGGCCTAAAGTAGTTGTAGCAGTATCATGATCTAGAATTAAACCTATTTATTTCCCTCAGCTAATTATCTCCTTATGTAATTTATAATAGTCTGACAAGAGAAAACAGTGCAAAATGTCTTCTGGAATCAAAAGGGGGAAAAAAACCTACTTGCTAGGTGAGGGGGGGGGGGGGGGAAGGGGGGTGGAGGCAAAAGCCAAGTTGGTCTACATGGGGAGGGATAGTGGTTCACAGGAGGCCAAATTGGAGCTATGTGGTTTATGCACGCTCTCTTATGTATGTATCTCAATTGATGCTATCTATAAACATTAGAAATTAAGGAAAAAAAGTCTGTTAAAAATTATTTTAATAGAATTTTATTTGCCAAAACATCTACAGCCACAAAAAAAGACTAAGGGTATTATTATTTTATTTAATTTCAATGGAGCACACGCTCCATAATATCCAAGTGTAATTAGGAAACAGTGATACAAGATTGATTGAAACAGAAAGTTATATATGTAATTTGAAAGTGTCACCATATGGCAAGATAATACTTGACAGCAGTAGGAGCACTGGATTCTTAGGTTTTCTGATTCATGTTTGAAGTATTTCTTTAATTCCTTAGTTATTGATCAAAAAATCTTAAAATATATATTAGCATATAAATTTAGTCAGGATCACTTTGAAATATTTTTACAATGTATCAGATCTTTGGGGGGTGGAGGGGGGGGGGAGGAATTCAAACAATCCCACTGCCCATACACTTTAAAGCAGCTTATAAAAAAAAAAACCTACTCTTGAAATGTGAAGTGAAATATGTAAACACTGGTAATTGTATACTCCTGGAAAAATTGTTAATCATGCTCCAGAACATATTATAAATTTTACATCAAGACATCATCGAATTATTGAAGAGGAAAAAGAATTACAGTTTCCTCCCAAGTCCGACCACGAATGTATGTTTGATGCAGGTGCACTAACTGTTTTAATAGATCATATTGTACACTACATTTCAGGATTTGTGGTACACAAACATCTAAAAATATTAAAAAGTGAAGAGTGTGTTAGTATATTGTGATCTCCATTTCTATTATTTTGGGGATCTCTCAAAACGTACAAAAGTAGAGATGGTCTTATTCATCGTTCACTTGATATAAGTAACATTTGTGAAACGTTTTAAAAAGTATTTAGCAGAAATGTGCATTCAAATTTTGGTTTATTTTTTAAAAAGAAGTTAAACATTTTGCAAACTGAAACACAAGTTGTTCAATTGATAATCTGTGAAAATTTATTCAGTCACCTTAATGAACATTCTCTTGATTAAGATGTGTTGTCTAATTTCACAGCCCTACTTATTAGGACAATTGTAAAAAAAATATCTCTCAGTTAGATTTAGATATGGGGGGGGGGGGAGAATGTTGTACAAAAAAAAAAGATACTAAATTAGAAACACATTCCACAAATTGATCAGCAACGTGACGAAAGAAATCGTAATAGTAAATTCACTGAATCACGAAGTAAAACACGCCCCTTTAAATCTCATTTTAAACACTCGTTAAAAAATAATGCTAGTCTATTATGTGCAAAATAGCAAGGTTTGCTGATTTTCTACACTACACCAAGAAAAATTTGCGAACAAAGTCATCCCATTGAGAGCTATGACTAAATATTTATAGACGTGCTGCAAAGTTTGCTGTGTCTACCGCTCACTTCAACAACGATAATTACAATTCAACTTACTTATGAAATGATATTCCAGGTTCATTCCTGTCTGGCCTATTTGTGCAACCGTACGCAACACAAGCTGGCATTTTTAAACACTTATACACAATACTAAATGAAATAATCACTGCCTCTACCACAATGTGAACACCTTAATTGTTGGGAAGCGCCATATGGTCGCTGCCGGTGCTGCCACCATGCGGGAGAGTTTAGTGCTTGCTTCACCGATTTAAGCTCACTTCTTCTCCATATAATTCCTTCCTCCATGCGCGAGGCGACGGCAGCCATGATTGACATCTCGTTATTAGACTATCAGTATAGTTTCACTGTATGTGTGACGCGCTAATAATTGTTTATTTATATTACCGTAAATAATTGTTTTTTAGTTTTTGTTTCGATTTTTTTCGAGAACTTTTATTCTATACTGTGTATGGTGTTAGTGAAAATGAGCATAAACATTGATTATATTAAAGAAAATAACAGAACTTTTCAAAATAAAGTGAACATAAAATTGGCCGGACCGCCACGGCCCTTTTTAAATTTAAAACAAGAGTGCAAATCGAAAAATAAAGCATTTACACGAAGTTTTAAAAGTGAAATGTATGATAGAAAGAAATGGTTGTGTGGATGTGAGCGTCTTAATGCATTCTTTTGTTTTCCTTGCATTAATTTTGGCGGAGAATCGATTTGGACAGAAACAGGAATCAAGGATTTGACGCATTTGAGTGAAAAAATAAAAAAACATGATTCTTCGCAAGTACACCTACAAAATGTAATGAGTTTGTCTGTGTTAGGCACGGTCGACATTCGTAATCAGCTAGATTCTGTGTATAGAAGCAATATCCAAAAGTATAATGAACAAGTTGATAAAAACAGGTATATTTTATCACGTCTTATCGATTGTGTCAAGTTTTGTGGTGCACCACCAGTTTGATAACCCACCAGCCGCCACTGCTGGTCTGTACATTGCAGTTATCTTTTTTGAATTAATTTTACGTACAGAAACTTTTCTGCAGTTTTGTTTAATAGTGTTGGTAAATGAGGAAAACTTTTGCCCTATGTCTGTGAACAGAACTACACTTAGAAGTTAACAGCTGTTTTAATTCTGTTGCGGGTGACTGTAAAATAAGAAGGACTTATGCTATTCGCTTCAAATTTGTGACACACGTTCCTGTTGTCATACTTTTTGAAAAAAAAGTGTACATGAAAGCGAAATAAAGATACCTTAGTCGTGGTACTTCACGAAAGTTACGAAACGATGCATGTCAATAGTAAAAATACCGCCATTTGCAATAAAATTGTTCTAGCCAACGATAGTATGTGGAATATACAGCAACGAATATAAAACTAATTTCTCACTTCTAATACTGTTGTAACAAAGTAGGCTACGTGTTTTTTTTTCCACTGTGGTCCGGGCTGCATTACTAACCACCATGCCAATATTGTCGCCAAAAAAATCAGGCGACCTTAATTTATTAATGAAAACTAAATTCTTTGCAGTAACAATTTACGTTTTTCTTCAATCTGATCCAGCTGGTCTGTTATCACTTAAACGTGACAGCGATTTACATTCATTTCAATAGAATGTAGATTGTAGATACTATATTTGGCGTGAACAACTTGAATGGAAATGGCGATCTGTACTGTTTGATTGACATCGTTTCGTAACTTTCGCGTCGCACCACGTCTATGGTACATTTCATTTCGCTTTCGTGTACACTTTTGCTCAAAATGTATGACATGAGGAACGAGTGTGACAAATTTCAATCGAATAGTACAATTACTTCTTACCTACCTCGTTCTTATTTTACTACTGCCCCAGGAATGGGAAGATGATATTAGCTGAAACTGAGTTAACCGTGCATTTAATGTATTTGCGTGTGTCTGTGTTATTTTGAATGTTTTCGTAACATCAGGATACCAGATGAGTCCATGCTATTGTAAGGAAGTGGAGTTGGCGATACATAAGGTAACAGTTGAACACAGTATTGGTCTAAGATTATTCTTTAGTATTTTCCCTTCTTTTTTGAATCCTGGAAATTGTTGGGGTGGTGCTGTAATCACGGGGAATAATAAAGAGAATTGTCGTTTTGGTCTGAAAATTGTAACTTACGTTCGTTGAACTATATATGTTGCTCTTACTGCTATAAAATACGTGCATACCGCACAAATTTCACACAAAAACTTCCGTAGCGTGAAACTGCGAACAACTGCAAAGCAGCATATTGTGACGCATAATGATAATGCACAAGTTTTTTAAACGTATATTATTTTAACATGTTTCTATTACAGCCATAATATGCGACCTCCAATGGTTTTAATATTACGTGCAATCAAATGTATCAACGATCAGAAACGCTGATAAATATTACGTACAACGAATATGCTAATAATGGTAATCTTCTATTTTGTGTGCTACCGCTTGAAAATCGATGTAACTTAAATTTTTTATAAAATCAAAATTTTGGTCCATGTTGTGCTATCTACAGGCGTTGCTAATAAGAAGTACGAAAATCCAGCTAACTTAATTTAAAAAAAAAATGAAATCCAAATTTTGATCCAGGTTGCATTTCTATCCTCACGCACTGCTAGAAATTCAGCTCAAAAATCAAGATAACTTAAATTTTCAATATAATCCAAACATCTGAATTTTTCTTTAACAAGATTCGGTTGTCATTTTGTTACAGGCTGCATTTCAACCTCAGCTCTAATTGTATATATATATTCCTCTAGGCTTCTGCTGAAACAAAGATATTACCGCTCTTTGAACCTAACCACAATCCATGTTAATATTGCTGCAACCACATTTGATAAATGCGGTAGAATATTAACATAACCTATTTAGTGGGTATTGCATACACCTTTCCTTGATATTTTTAGCTAGGAAAGAAGTGATTTCTTCTGGCCATGGCTTATATACTAGCCCCAACTATTTTGTCATATCAGTTACAGATTGTGTTCTGATTACATTACTGGCAATATGACAGAAATATAAAATTAATACAGAACTCATTAAATGTCGCAGTGTGTCACTGTTGTCATTTTGGTGCAGTATACAAATCAATCACTACTTAGTTTGTAATACAGATGGATTCAACGGTGTTGTATGTTTTACACAGTTAGGACTCCGAGTTTTCTCTTGAAATTTGCCAGTGGTGAGTCATTTTGGCATGGCTGGAACTTCTTATCATTATTGATAATCTCAATCTTAGGTCAAAAGTGATATTGCATTTGTCAGAACACATTCACTTTATGATAGCTTGGAAATCGAGCTAGTTTTTTGCTACAATTTTGTGCTGAAAGCAGTAATTTATTTAATCAACAAGTGCTATTCAAATGGAATACTGGCCTCGCATTCGTGAGGACGCGGGTTCAAATCCCCGTCCGGGCATCCAGATTTGGGTTTTCCAAGGTTTCCCCAAATAACTCCAGGAGAATGCCGGGATGCTTCCTTCCAAAAGGCCATAGCCGAATACCTTCCTGTTCTTTGTCCCCAGTCCCATCCTGCTTGTAATGACCTTAGCCATCGACGAGGCATAAAGCAATACAAGGGGGGGGGGGGGGGGGAGGGGGGGAAATCAAATGGAGTAGGTTACATCAAAAAGTATTCTCGTTCAGTATTTTTTAATTTAGAGCAGATTTGCGCCTGTGCCTATGCTGAAGTACATAGTTTAAGTTTCTGGTTATGGAGGCATTAATTGTTTATTGATAATAATTGTATCATTGTCACATAGACAGTTTTAAGCTGTGTTTATTTTGATAATAGAGTAGATAATGTAATAATGGTGACAATGAAACTGCTGTTAGGCAGTGGAAACGAGGAAGGATAGGGAAATAACCCATCACTCACCACAGAAGAAGGTAAGTGGTGGGTTATGATATTTTAGTTTCATATTTTCAATCTACATTTATGAAGCAATTTAAAGTATCTTGAATGAGTGGTGTCAAATTCATGTCAGGAGAATAATGCACTTTTAGGATTACTTCTGCTTCAGATACAATGAGACAACTGAGGAGCTCTTCATCTCGTGCCAGGAATAATAATGATGGAGGAGCTAAGCCTAGCTGTCCGCCTTCTAAAAAACAGAAGAAATTACATTAAGTAATTACTGCTTAGATTTTTAAGTAATATTGGCATTTTGTATTTGACATTTCTCCCCTTTAGGAGGCCAGAGAGCATTTTGCACAGGTATAAAATGTGTGCTCTCTTTCTGTTTGTGCTTAAAAGTTGTGGTAGAGAACTGAAACTAAAGCTGAAATTTCATATTTACAGAAACTAGGCCTACCAAAAAAGTGTTATAAAACTAAACTCGTCTGTTAGATGTCATTTTACTGTTAATTTTATTGCAAATTTGTTACATTTCAGTAAGGTTGGTTGTGGAAACAGTTGGGAAAAATGTTTAAACAGTAAAAATGAATCCTTGGACTATGTAAGTGATCTTTTAGCATTAACTATTCCTACATTTTCAGTCATCCAGAAGGAAGGATATGGAAATAAGACCCAGCATTTACCACAGATGAAGGCAGCTGGGAACGACAAACACAAAAAAGAACAAACCCAAGAAATGCACAATATTTCGGCGTATAGCCTTATTCTTGCAAAAGTGAGACACCAGGAAGAGCCAAACATGTACATGATGATGGCCATCTGGTGAATGGCAAAGATATATATGTAATCTTTAGGTGTAAAAATGACAGAAGTACATTTGTTAAATTTTAGTTTGCTACTTTGAATGTACCTGATATGGTGTTTATATGTGTAACATTATGTTTTTAAATGTTATGCGATATTTATCAGATAGTTTTCTTGATTTTGTTTGTAGATATTTGGTTCTGTACTTGTTTGGCATTTAATTTAATTGCATTGGAGCACAGGCTCCGGTGGCAATTTTCCTACACACCCATCTTTCACCTTTCTTGCACCCACCTACATTTGCCCTCTACAAATTTTAACTTTAGATTCTTTCAAAGTTTTCGGTAAATTATTCATCATTTCTCTTGGTAACTCATTCCCATCCCTGACACCCTTACCTAAAAAAGAGAATCTTCCCACACCCTTGTGCCTGAAATCGAGTGCCAGCTTGTGGTCATGGTCATCTTTTCCCTTCCATGCACTACTTTTCATACCTATTGCAATATCTTTTCATGCCTCATCACCAGTATACGCCCTGTACACTCCCATGACCCTCCTCATCCTCCTCCTGTCTTGCAATGAATCGTATTCCAGGGATGGGGACAGGATTGCTTCTTGAAGGCTTGAAACATAAGAATCTTGGCAAAGCATTTGATAATAAACTCGACTGGGCAGGACATATTAGGCAGGTGGAAAGAAAAATTACAAAATTCTTCATTTACAGGAGAGGAGAGAAGTGAGGGAGTTGGCTTACAAAACTTTGGTTAGACCATTGTGAATATGGTGTAGTTTGGGACCCAGTTTTTTGGTATCAAATACAGTGGTTGGAGGGCATGCAATGGATTTCTTTGTTTGAATTTCCACAGGACCCAGTCAGTAACTATTATGATGAAGGAGCCGTATTGGGAGTCATTGAAAGGCAAGAGTTGGGTGAAGAGAGTGTTGGGAATGCGTTAGGGTAGTTTGAAAAGTTCTCAGAATTGAATAGCAAGAAATGACTTATGTAACGTACCCTTTTCATTACCTTTTATTTTGTAGAGAACACATCTAAGTGTTACTTTACCATACTTTGAAATTAATACTTTTACTTATATTTCCTGCACCAGACCAGTACATAAGGATTTCCATGACCCCTCTTTGTGCGTTGCTGGTTTTATTCCGATACTCACGCTGTAAATCAAATTATTATTAATCAAATTCTTACCATTCAAACTTAAAATCAACTCCTTTGTTTATATCTATATTTCAATCTCAAATACAACACTTTCTACTTGTCTCACAACTTCTATATTTTCCATTTAACAGACAATTATCTTTTGCAAAGTCATATTACATTATCTTCATCAAAACCCTTAACCTTCTTCTGCCCTGAGGCTAATATTTTCCTCTTCTTAATCCCGCCAGGATTCTTGTGGCTTCTCCATCGAGCCATTCTGTTTCATCTTTTCTCTTAAACCATATTCTTTCCTCAACCAACACGTCCTCTTCCTTCCAAATCTTTTCTTCAACTGTAGTTCGACTGTTCTTTATATTCCAGAGATCTCATTATATTCATCTTGATGTACTTTGACCTTGGAACTTAAAAATTCAGAGTTAGTATATACAATTACAATTATTAAATAAAAAATAGCTTTTTTAAATGTCAAAATCAGAAAACGTGAGGTTGTGTACCTCACACTTACCTCGGTAAAACTTTTTTATTTTTCTATATTGTCTCCCTGTACGCTAATGCATTTGGCCGAGTTATGTTCCAATATCTTGAAAATGAGATTCCTCCAGTCCTGCAAAATACCCATCAACTTGGCTGTCAGTTCTTCGTTTGAAGAGAGTCTTCATCCACCGAGGAAAATTTTGAGCTTGGGGAAGAGATGGTAGTGTGGCAGAGCCAAATCATGCAATAAAGGTGGGTGTGGCAACAATTCACCTCGTGTAAATTTGCCTTGGCAATGCCACTTGTATGAGGGAACGCATTGTCTTGATGAAAGATGACTTTCTTCCTCGACAAACTTGGCCTTTTTTTCACTTATCTTATGCTGTAGTTGGGCCAGGAAGTTAGTGTAGTATTGTCCGATAATATTTTGACCCTGAAAAATGACACCATTACATTTCCAGCCGACCGTATTGATTTTGCTTTCTTTGGTGATGTTGAATCAACATGTTTCCACTGCTTTGACTGTTGTTTTGCCTCGGTGGTATAGCAGTGGACCCAAGATTCATTCCTGGTCACAAACTGGTACAAAAAATCTTGTTGGTTTCTGTGATAATGGCTCAAACACTCTGGTGGGTTTATGGTCCAGTGTTAAAGAGTCGCTGCACCCAACTAGCACGTAAATTTCTCATCTCCTATTCCACTTTTAAAATGAGTGATGCCCATTCAGATGACATCCCTAGAGGTTCAGCAATTTCTTGCACTTTCTCAGAGATCCTCTGTGTCTTCACAAGTGCTCTGCCAGATGGTGATGAAGAAAGTCTTTTTTCAACACCATCTGGTGGAACACGCATGAAGATTGTATTTCAGCAACACACCAAGAAATCCTTGATTCACTCACCATATTGTGCAGTTTTGCAATAATTTCTGGGGTAATGGCACATCTTGGCTGACCACTACACAGATCTAAGGTGTTTAAATAAACCTGACAATATTCAGAATATATATAAAAAAAACAATTCCTCAATCAGATATACTGCCATAACACAGATATAACTTAACAAAAACATGTTAATAATGTACTTCTTAAAGTAGTAGGCATCTCTGAATACAACATCATGCCTGTTTAATTTTAACACAAATGCAGCAGATGGGAAATAATACTGTGCAGAATGCATAAAGTAAATAAACAAAGGACTGAAATGATATAAGGAAATAAAAACTGTTGGTAATGTGAAATACTCAAAACTAACATTTAATAAAAGAGTATTATTATTTATATTAACATACTATAGCAGTATCAAAACACGTACATAACCTGATTGTGGAAACTTCCACGGTCACTTTCCGTATTATCTCGGTTCTCCGAGTGGCGCCACATCTTGCACTGCAGCATTGTCGACAGAAAACGACAAACCACCTGACGAGGCAGTGGCCGTCCTGCCATACATCGGAGGAGTGACAGATAATATTGGTCACCTGCTTAAAAAGAAGAACATCTGTCCTATATACAGGGCTCCCTGAAAGATATCCAGTGTCCTTACTACTACCAAAGATAAGAGGGGACATTTGCAAATGCCAGGTGTGTATTAAATTACCTGTAGCTGCAGACAAGTAGGCATTGGTGTGACAGGACGCACCATAAAGGAGAGGCTCAATGAGGACATCAAACATTTAAAAAATAGTGACGCAAGCAAATCGCTGTAGTTTAATATTCAAGTTTGTTTGGCAATACCAGTGTTACAGCCATAGAGACCAGATGGTTGGCCAGGCACATGGAGAAGTGCTAGAAACACAGAGAAGACTTAATAATCATTCCTGCTCTTGAAAATGCAAACAAACAAGCCCATCCTGCCACATACACTGGATGCACTAATGTCTCTGATGTCACCACAGACGGTTAGCGTGTGCGCTCGCTTCCTGCTGCTGTATAAAGGCAATAGCGTCAGCTGACACTGCAGTTGTGTAATGGACATATTTTTATTATGGTAGATTTTTAATTAACTTTTCCAAGTCGCATGCATGTGATAAAGCCTCGATTCTACTGAACGGAAACTGTCAGCCCAGCAAATAGGCTGAAATCACACATGCAGCGTAAGTTCAGCCGTGTAGCTAAAAACTTGTAATTTTTCTCACTTGTATCTGATCTTTGGAAGCGGCAAGCACTGCCTCGGATCGTCTGTCGATCGACCGCCGCTAGTGTCCGCCAATTCTCATTCGACTATCTGTCTTACAATATTTCCTATTGCAGAAACCTAGCATTTGCTCACACTACATCGCGTGGAGTCCACAGATGTATTTTTACTGCAACAGAACCGCTCAGTGTGTTGCAATAAACGTGGACTGTAGCGGCTTCAGTATTTCATTCAGCTGGAGCAGGATTTCTCAAAATTTTAGCTCCATATACCCCCTACAATGTTGCCACCTTAGCGATTTTGTCACTAGATATAATGAATTTTGAAGCTCAAAAGTTATATTTTTAAATGTGTTATCGCTAAAAAAACATTTGGTGATTTTTAGTGATATTCAACCTTGCGGTGTTTGAAAAACTTGATTGGAATTGGAGTAGGTAATGCCTATGTCATGATTCGTATAAATAATATATTGAAAACGGAATACGGCTTACCCAATACAAGAGGCTGCTGGAATAAATACCTTTTTGGTGTTATCTGATTTAGTCACATCCTATTACTTTCTCACTCGAATGCTGCAGTAGATAGGATTTTCAATACGATGAACAATCTTAAGAGCAATTTGACAAATAAGAAAGCTGTTAATAGCTAATTCTTTTTATAAGGAATCGGTTAAAAATTGTGAAAAACCTTCCGGCTGATGTTATTGCTGCAATTGGTAAAGATGCTAAATACTCTTTTAAATCTAAGATTGAAGATTCATCTCATCCTTCCACGTCTGCAACTCCAACGATAGACCAAAATGATGATGAAGAAATACCGATTGAAGAATTTGATGTTGATTTATAATACAATGTTATGCTTAATTTAATGAAAATACTAATTATTAAGATATTTTTATATCACTTACCTTACCACTGCCCTTTATTTTATTTAGCGATTTCTAGCGAATCTTTTACCTCTAAATATCCCACAATCTAGTGAGTTTTGAGACCTGGTCTAGTGACTTTTGTTTTTGTAAGGTGGTAACACTGACCCCCTATAACATTTCCCAGGCAATTGCAACCCCCTTTAAAAAACTGGCTTTCTATTTTATTATTTTTTTAAATAAAAATTTTATTGTATAAAAGTAATACAGTGACAAAGAGCACAGTGTTATAAATTAATATGACTGTTGGGATTGTTTCTTCCAGCAGGTTGAGTCAGTTTTGGAGCATTTTGCTCGTATTCACTCTCAATTCACCATCGTGCGTGTTGGGAACTCGAGACAGCCAGTCGGCGGCCAAAACGTAAATCTTTTCACGAACCCCCCCATCATCAACTCGTGAACCCCTAGGAGTTCACGTACGTCACTTTGAGAAACCCGGGGCTAGAACATGAATCATATGCAGCCCAAAGTGTAGAAATAACAGAACAAGAATCTCAGTACAGTGAAGAAGAAATGCTTCTGAAGTCTTAGAAAAACATAAAGAAACAAGTTTAATCAAGTACAGAATATCCACCACAGCCATCCGATAAAACCAGTTATTTCAGTCCTCTGATGAAAGTCACAGTGTGATGGGTGAAATATTAGGTTTTAAAAATTCGACACAGCTCCACCCAGAGAACCAAGATAGTATGTACATAACCTGTCCTTGATGATAATCTAATAAATTGTTACATCTATATGAAAAAACAAAGTTTTTGATTTCGCTATGCTAGAAACTCATTAGTAAAACAGATAAGGAAACCATATGAAGCAAATAGCTCAGTATAGGAAGAGATGGAGGAGTGCACCGAACCAGTCAACAGGTTGCCGACGTGACAAATCTCGCTGACGGTTTGTGTCGGTCCGCAGGTGTGTCGTTCCCCTCCTGAAGGACTGTACTTCACCGAGTTACCTGCATCTCGACGACTGCGGTGAGGCTGCGGAGGCCTTCACTGTGCTGGGCCGTCTCACCGGCCCCCGCGCGCTCATCATAAGCGACATCGAGGATTATCCAGTTGGAACGCCCGCCCTTGCTTTTGAGTAAGTACTTAAGGTTCTTCTTACAAATAATTTTTGTGTGGTAGCAGTCAGTTCCCCGTTCCAGAGCCACCTTCATGGCAGTTGCCGGCTGCAACGTCTGTGCGGCCTAATATTGATATTTGCAGTTATTTCAATACCATCTTGACCCCATGTATGGCAAGAAATTATTTGTTTCTCTATACTTATTTAAAGCAATCAAATTAAAATTCTTATTAATTAGTCAAAATACGTTAGGATAGGAAAAAATAACCCATCACTTACCACAGAAGAAGGTACGAGCACCACGCAAACACAAAAAAAAAAAAAACACACGCACTATTTAAAATACTTCTGTTAATAAACTGATTCATGTAGGAGGCAGGACGTATGGTGTTGAAAAAGTGTGCACATCCAGACCCATTACATGAGTCAACCAAAAACAAAACAAGAGGGACCAAGCGTGGTGGGTGTACTGTTAACGTTCTGGCCTCGCATTCGGGAGGATGCAGGTTAGAATTTCCGTCCGGGCATCCAGATTTGGGTTTTCCATGGCTTCCCCAAATCACTCCAGGCGAATGTCGGGATGCTTCCTTCAAAAAAGCCATGGCCTAATTCCTTCTTGTTCCTTGTCCCAATCCCATCCCGCCTCTAATGACCTTGCCGTCAACAAGGCATAAAGCAAAGGGGGGAAAAAAAACAAGAGGAAAGGGTGGGGACTGCACTGGTGGTGAGGGGAGAATGTTGACCAACGCTTTTTGGAAAGAAATGACCAGAGGCAAATATGAGGGTGGTCTGAAAAGTTTCTGACCTAACAAAGATACAGGACATTTTTTCTGAATTTTTTATTTTATTTTTAAATGTAGTCTCCTTGTAACTCTACACACTTCTCCCAGCGATGCTGCCACTTCTGTAACCCATCCAAATAGTACTCGGCGTTTTTCTCTGCAAGATGTTGATAAAGGTGATTGCCTCTTAATTTGACAAAAATCTCTGTCCTCCGAGTGCAATTTTTAGATGAGGGAACAAAAAGAAGTTGTGTGGTTCTAGATCCGGTGAGTAAGGCGGATGGTCAAGCAGTTCAAACCTTAATTCGTGAATTTTCGCCATGGCAACCACTGAGGTGTGAGACGGTGCATTGTCTTGGTGAAACAGGATTTTCTTTTTCTGCAAATGTGGCCATTTTTCCGCAAGTTCTGCCTTCAGCTTGTCAAGTAATGGTGCGTAGTATACTCCTGTAATAGTTTTCCCTTTTTGAAGGTAATCGATTAAAATAACTCCACAACCATCCCAAAAAAACAGTCGCCAGCACTTTTCCAACCGAAAAAACAGTTTTTGCTTTTTTGGAGCTGGTTCCCCCTTTGCAGTCCACTGTTTGGACTGTATTTTTGTTTCGGGCGTATAATGGTGTATCCAAGTTTCATCTACAGTAATTAATCGGTGCCAAAACTCTGATTTATTGTGTCTAAACTGCGCCAACAGAGCGTTGGAAATGTTCATTCGAACACGTTTTCGGTCTAATGTGAGCAAAACATGGCACCCAATGCGCGGACAGCTTTATCATACCTTAATGTTGATTTAATATGTAACAAACACATTCTTTTGAAATGTTCATAATCTCTGCTATCTCTCTCACTTTAATTCGGCGGTCGTCTAGCACCTATTGGTGAACTTTGGCGATGTTTTCGTCGGTAGTTGCAGTTTTTGACGTCCCGAACGTTCATCGTCTCCCGAGCTCTTACGGCCACGTTTAAATTCAGCTGCCCAAAATTTCACTGTGGTAAGTGATGGTGCAGAGTCCCCATACACAGAATCCAACCAATCTTTGATCTGTGTAGGCGTATCGCCTTTCAAAAACAAATATTTAATTACAGCTCGATACTCGATTTTGTCCATTTTCACAAAAACACTCGCATCAACTCACTCAAATGACTGTTGCATTACAACTGCGCGTCCAAAATTGCTGAAACTTTGGTGAGTAACTGTCAACGGATAAACAACGAAATTCACTAGCTTTTATTTACGAGTGCTGCTGTCTTCACGTTGAAGTCGGAAACTTTTCAGACCACCTTCCTATATATATATATATATATATATATATAATAACATATCGTCATCACTATCGATTATCAACCCAATATTTGAGCTTACTCCCCCCCCCCCCCTTTTTCACCTAAACTACCATCCGTGCCTGAGACGCCATTCACCAGTCGGCTGTCTATGTGTACACATGTGACGCCGCCTGGTGCTTCACCTTCTGCACGTTTAAGGCTGCTGTAGGCCGAAATATTGCGCTTCTCTTGTGTTTGTTTTTTGTTCGTCGTCCCAGCCGCCTTCATCTGTGGTAAGTGTTGGGTCATATTTCCGTATCCTTCCTTAATTATATACACTCCTGGAAATTGAAATAAGAACACTGTGAATTCATCGTCCCAGGAATGGGAAACTTTATATACACATTCCTGGGGTCAGATACAACACATGATCACACAGACAGAACCATAGGCACATAGACACAGGCAACAGAGCATGCACAATGTCGGCACTAGTACCGTGTATATCCTCCTTTCGCAGCAATGCAGGCTGCAATTCTCCCATGGAGACGATCGTAGAGGCGCTGGATGTAGTCCTGTGGAACGGCATGCCAAGCCATTTCCACCTGGCGCCTCAGCTGGACCAGCGTTCGTGCTGGACGTGCAGACCGCGTTTCATCCAGTCCCAAACATGCTCAATGGGGGACAGATCCGGAGATCTCGCTGGCCAGGGTAGTTGACTTACACCTTCTAGAGCACATTGGGTGGCACGGGATACATGTGGACGTGCATTGTCCTGTTGGAACAGCATGTTCCCTTGCCGGTCTAGGAATGGTAGAACGATGGGTTCGATGACGGTTTGAATGTACCGTGCACTGTTCAGTATCCCCTCGACGATCACCAGAGGTGTACGGCCAGTGTAGGAGATCGCTCCCCACACCATGATGCCGGGTGTTGGCCCTGTGTGCCTCAGTCGTATACAGTCCTGATTGTGGCGCTCACCTGCACGGCGCCAAACACGCATACGACCATCATTGGCACCAAGGCAGAAGCGACTCTCATCATTGAAGACGACACGTCTCCATTCATCCCTCCATACACGCCTGTCGCGACACCACTGGAGGCGGGCTGCACGATGTTGGGGCGTGAGCGGAAGACGACCTAACGGTGCGTGGGACCGTAGCCCAGCTTCATGGAGACGGTTGCGAATGGTCCTCTCTGATACCCCAGGAGCAACAGTGTCCCTAATTTGCCGGGAAGTGGTGGTGCGGTCCCCTACGGCACTGCGTAGGATGCGACGGTCTTGGCGTGCGTCCGTGCGTCGCTGCTGTCCGGACCCAAGTCGACGGGCACGTGCAACTTCCGCCGACAACATCGATGTACTGTGGAGACCTCGCGCCCCACATGTTGAGCAATTCGGCGGTACGTGCACCCGGCCTCCCGCATGCCCACTATACGCCCTCGCTCAAAGTCCGTCAACTGCACATACGGTTCACGTACACGCTGTCGCGGCATGCTACCAGTGTTAAAGACTGAGATGGAGCTCCGTATGCCACGGCAAACTGGCTGACACTGACTGCGGCGGTGCCCAACCGCTGCGCAGCTAGCGCCCTTCGACGGCCAACACTGCTGTTCCTGGTGTGTCCGCTGTGCCGTGCGTTTGATCATTGCTTGTACAGCCCTCTCGTAGTGTCCGGAGCAAGTATGGTGGGTCTTACACACCGGTGTCAATGTGTTCTTATTTCAATTTCCAGGAGTATATATATATATATATATATATATATAATCTCAACCTGCTATAAGAAAGAAAAACTAAATTGGAAAGGTATAAAAAAATATTAAAAAGATATATGTGCAAATTGACTAGATTTTTAATATTGTGACTGGTTTACAGACAGGCTGTGTAGTGTAAGTTAATACCAGGAGTGTATCTGGTGTCTTGCATGTGTTGATAGGCCAGTTCCCATCTACAGAGTAGGTGGTGAAACACTGACATCTATAACCACGAAACAGGGTCGTTGGAATCGCATGTGTTGGCCTGGATTGCCGGGGTTGGGATTATATACTTTTCATCCTGTAGGACAGTTATCGAGTGGAAGGAAGTGGCACAGTGGAGACAGGTGAGTTAGCAGTTGACAAGTCAAATAACAGGGAAGGATTCCTCTGTGGTTGGATGCATTCTGGTGGGCAGAATCTTTCTAATTTTATTTATCTCTCTTTTACCAGATCTGAATTAAATTTTTTATATTTATTTTGCCTTGACTCGTCATCACAGATTATTCTTTACGATTTCTCCCCTAACCACCAGACCAATTCCACCGTTGTCTCTTGTTTCGTATTCATGTGGTGGGTCGAGGTGTTGTCACATCTTCCCCCTGCCGTACCTGAGTAAGGCTGTTAACCAAAATACTGTAAAGTGTTTTTCTGTTTCTTATGTTCGTCTGGCTCTTCTGCCTCGACCTGTGGTAAGTGATGGGTTATTTCTACCTATCCCAAGTCATTATTTTGATGGCAGTTTCATTGTTACTATTACCCAATAGTGAGTCATCGTTGTTAGAGATATTTTTCTGTCTTGTAGGTCTGGTGGACTTTCACGCCTGCAGGTGCTAAACTTGAGTGACTGTGATCTGGAAGACGCTGTACTTTTGGCCGTGTGTACGCACTGTCCTGAGCTGAAAGAATTGTACCTGTGTTTTAATGCTGTAGTCACCATTGAAGGTCTCCGGCAGTTGCATCGCCTCCGCAATCTGGAGCTGTAAGTGGCTGGCTTACTGAACCTGATCCTTGTGAAAAATATTGCAGTAGCTATCAAAAAGGTGTTTTGTATGGAAAGCTAGTTTTCTGTGAGAGAAAAAGTATTATATATATATATATATAGCTAGGTTTATTGACAAGTTGTGGTGATTTATTCTTGCTTACTTATGTATGTAGTTCCACTTTTCACCTTTATCTTATATTTTTATATAGCTTGCATCTACCTATGAACTGATGCATAAGTCATTAATTGTTCTGGTAAAACTTTTATTTATTCAGTTAATGGTTTAACAACTTCCACCAACACCAGTTGAAAATACGACCGTTAATCTTTAAATCGGACTTCTCATATTAATATTTCTCAATCCATATATCCAACTTGCGAACTTAATATAACGCCTCTACCATATAGGCTTTAAACATGTCGCTCCTGGCGACCAACATCTCAAAACAAAATGTAACCCAATCTCAAGGAGTATGCATATTAATATACTTGCATACTACATAATAGTCTATAATATATCCATATCATCATCACAAAGTACGAGGGCTTGGGTATTTGAACAAATTTTCCTGTCCTCTTTTAAAATGTGTTTTACGCGTTTAATAGTATTAAAATGGGGAATATTACAGCAGCAAGTTTTTCTTTCCTTTATGACTCAGCCCAGTAACCGTGAAAGGTTTGTGGACCTAAAGTGACCAGCTATAGTACTACTTATGCAATCGACAACTTTTAACCTTACTTGGAGGATTCGCCTACAGTGTTTGATCTTATACCCTTCCTACCTGGTTCTTCTTTGGTGAGTCTTGGCACATACACATTGGGTCCCGTTGCTCTATGGCCTCTAATCATAAGAACAGACACGATTAGCTCTGTCTTGATTTGGGTTTCCTTAGTGGAGATTTCGCTAAGTTTTTGACTGCCACTAATATTTTAAAACAACAGTATGAGCTATTCAGTTTGCCTGTATTCTTGTGTATATGTTGTTTTTGTGTAATAGTTGTTTTATAACACTCATCTCAGTGAAATTGTGCTTTTAATGCAATCGGTACTTGTTTGTCGATCACACAGGTTGGATTTGGGTCAGTGCTGGAGGTTGCGTGGGGGCGCAATGCACTGCGTTGCCCAGCTGCCAAACCTGCGCAAGTTATTTCTTAATGGTGTGAAGGTACGCAGACAGTGCGACCCAGAAAGCATTCTGCACATAACCTCTCTGGAGGTCCTCAACCTCAACGATACTGATGTTGACGACTCGTTTTTGGACAGGATTCCTGAGAAGCTCAACAATCTGAGGTGTGTAGCACGTTGTGCTGTATATCCACTACCCGGAGTTGTACATGACATATGAATGAAAAATTTGAAGCAAAATAAATTTGCCAGTTTTCCCTGTAATTTTGGTGTGTTGTTAATGCTGTTTTAAGGGTTGGATATCATTGAAGTAAATGGGTATCAGTGGCGCAGCTAGGTCAACAAGGGACCCAGTGCCAAAAAATTATTTTGGGCCCTCAGGCCAGATGGGCGACCAGTTTTTTGCTGGTAGGGGCCCCCTGAGCTGAGGGCCCCCTAAGCAGTGAGGGATTCCCTGTATCCCCTTAGACGATGGTAGAACTAAAAAAAAAGGTTGCCAGTTCGCTGTGAAAGCCCATGGGCACTCTGAACTGCACTTTGGGGCCCCCTGAGGTATGCTTGAGGGCCCCCTGAGTGTAGGGGTCCCGGTGCACTGCACCGCCTAGCCCCATAGTAGCTATGCCCTTGATTGGTATACAGGAGTACCACCACTTACCTTAGGTGATGGTTGCATGGAGTGAACACATAAAAAAGACAAGAACGCAAATAACATTGTGTATCTGGGGTGTTGGAGCTTTGTCAACAGGAGAACATTATGTAGGGGGACCGTCTCACAGCCATACTACCAAGCTGGGCTCTACGTCCCTGATGTGTATGTCACTAACGAAATACTTCAACCAGCTTAATTTAAAACTTTACAAACCATGTTTGCTTCAAAAGACGAGTCTACAGAAAAACTGAGGGATTATCTTATTGCCAACGTCTCCTACTCTGTTAAAAAATTTGCACAAAAGAATTAGTATTTGATATGCCTTTTGCAAAATTTTGCTGTTAAAGTTAATGTTTATTATTATTTTTCCAAGATTATTATTCATCTTGTAGGTATGTACTTTAACCATGATAATTTACACTTCCCAGAGATTTTTCCTCAGCAAAGATCTACAGAACAAGAGCAATCTACTGTATAATTTCCTAATCTCTCTCACCTCTATAGCTATTGGCTGGAGAGAGGTATCACGTGTCGGCCGTCACTTGCAAATAATATTATTAGAAGAAATTCGTGGTTATGTCCACAATTTAATAGCTAAGTTACTGCTATCAAATTAATTGCCGTAATACATTCATTAAGTTTGCTTTTTGTGACAGTTCATAGTTAAATAAATATTGATAAACTGTATGGCCGAAAACGTGGAACTTCTTTTCAGTAACATGTTGTTAATAAAAGCAACATAAAAAAGTTTAAATTACTCACGGTCTCTTCTGTAACCACGAATGCCAATTGTCTTTCCGGCCTACACAAAGCTTAATTAAAACTTTCGATAATGTTGTTGCTTGACCAAAGTTTATTCATTACAGTTTCTTTGCTTTTTACATATTTTACTGACCACATCCGTTAATGGTATTTGTCCTGTTCACTGTACTTGAGTTATTAGGTTGTTTAAAGTGGACATAAGACCAAATATGTTACCAAATCGAGTATTCTGGCCTATGATGGAAGATTGCATTATTAATTCCCATCCTCAATAATAATAATAAATCAATGTGATGCTTTTGAAGCAAACAGGAAGTCTTTAAATTTTGCAGACTGAACTTTAAGGGTCAAGTACAAGTCAAATTTATATTACTGCAAGTTGGAGTCTATGGCACTTGAAACAGTTATACGATAGCGCTATCGTCCCTGTCCTTGCTTAATAACTACGACTATTAATACTTCAAGATCAAGAGATTTCATTCACTCTAAGAGGAAAACAAAGATCAATTTCGTATTTGGTCATATCAGGTCAACCTGTCAATGTTTGACCCTAAAAACTGGAACTAATATAGACCCGTGACGATATGCATAAAATGGTCATGGGCTTAAGCTAGTAATAAATAAAAACATTGAGATTTGGGGATTCCGTCATAATTTTAAGAATGTAATTATATATTTTTTTTAAATGGTGCAACAATCTGTAAAAAATTCAAAAATTTATATTTTATTTAGATATGTTACATGTTATTACAGTACTTAATTTTTTGGGGTAGATTGGGTAATTTGATCTGCAGAACAATATACAAAACTAGGGAAGGATAGGGAAATATGACCCAACACTTACCACAGATGAAGGCGGCTGGGACGACGAACACGTCCCAGCCGCCTTCATCTGTGGTAAGTGTTGGGTCATGTTTCCCTATCCTTCCTTAGTCTTATTGCCTTAAAGCATGTTCCTGCTCATTGTTATTATATATATAAAGAAGGTGCCTCTCTGTTTTCTGCAGGCGCCTGCTGGTGACGGGAGTCGGAATGGATACTGCACTTGACCGGCTACAGGAGCGTATGCCGCAACTGCAGATGGACAGATGATATAGCTCAGTGGGAGACAGATTTCTACACAGTCCAGTCACATTAATCAACGTGAAATAACCAATCACAGAACGCAGATGGCAGCACATTACAGTGGAGTGTATATATTTATAAAGGATGTCCTACGGAATCGGAAAGCAATTCAATCGTTGCGTAATGCAGAAACGTAGCGATTTATCCGACGTCCAAAAGGGCACAATTATTGGCTTTCGGGCGAAGGGTGGAAGCATTTTGGAAATGGCTAATTTTTTGAACTGTTCACTTGCCGCTGTGGTGAAAGTATACCGTGCGTGTCAAAATGGCAATATTCAAAATCAGCGGCGTGGAACATGTGGTGCACCACGGGCTGTAGATGACGGAGGTGAACGAAGGCTACGGAGATGCGTTTGGGCAAATAGACGTGCAACTGTTGAGCAACTGACCGCCCAGATGAACCAAGGGGCTACCAAGAGTGTATCCTCAACAACAGTTCAGCGAACGTTGCTGCACATGGGCCTCCGCAGCATACGCCTGGTTAATGCACCTATGCTGACTGCTGTTCATCGACGACGAAGGCTGGAATTTGCACGCCAGTACTGCAACTGGACGTCCACAGAGTGGCGACAGGTGGCTTTTTCCAACGAATCACATTTTATGCTCCGTCGGACAGATGGACGTTGGCGCATACGGCGTGAAACGTCTGAAAGCAAACACCTTGCAACAACTGCCGGAAGGATTCAGGGTGGAGGAGGGAGCATTATGGTTTGGGGGATGTTTTCCTGGCATTCACTGGGTGAACTCGTCATTGTGGAAGGCACGATGGATCAGCACAAGTATGTATCTATACTTGTGGACCGTGTACACCCCTACATGCGAATAAATTTTCCTCAGAATGATGGCATCTACCAGCAGGACAATGCGGGGTGTCATACAGCTCGCAGTGTATGTGCGTGGTTCGAAGAGCACCAGGATGAGTTTACCTTACTCCCCTGGCCAGCAAACCGAATCGAGAATCTGTGGGACAACCTCGATCGAGTTGTTCGCGCCATGGATCCTCAACCGCGTAATCTAGCGCAGCTGGCCACGGCTCAACATCCCAGTGAACACCTTCAGAAACCTAACTGACTCTCTTCCTGCACGCCTCGCAGCGGTCACATTAATGCGACTGGACTGTGTATTTCAGGAGAATATGAATAATGAGGAAGAGACTGCTGTTTCACCAAATATTTGTTTATTTTGTTATATGTCTTATCTTTTGTAAGTTGTAATACAATTATTTTTGATAACTGTATATTTACTTAGTAAAATAAATTGATGAATATTTGTGTCATACTCTTATATCACTCATTACAATACTTGATTTTTAAACCCACATGTTGAATTACCACTCACCCACCATCAGTGTAATAGACCAATCTTATCTGAAAATGTTTGAATTCGGGGTTGGGTAAAGGAACAAACACAATGTTTGTTTTGTGTTATACTGTAACTAAATAAAAATCATTAAAAAACAATTTCTTAAGGCATACACAGATTAAAAAGTTAGGCACCATAAAGATATTGTGTCACATTTTGTCAAAATCATGTTCGATTAGTCTTAGTAGATTCATAGGGCCAAAGATTCCCCTTAATCCGAATGTGTAAACTGTTGTAGTTAAATAGATCATCCTTTTCAAGAAATGAAAGTTGCCACTAATTCTAATTTCGATAGCATATCAGTCAGCAAAAGTACTTGGATGAGCTGGTAGTGATTCAGATGTAACTACTTCGAACGCAAAGATGTATTTCTTCGTTATAGTATCATCCACATAAACCAATGAATTATACCAAAATTACGTGTAACATTTCCTGGTGTTGGACTTTAGTTGGTGTATCAATGGTGACTAATATCCAATTTGTAAATCTTTTAGCAATTACTATGTTGGAACAAAATTGCAGTATGCGACTGCGTCAGGAAATCAGCAGCAGTACACAGCAGTCACAATAAGTTCAAAGTCAACTAAAAGTAACATCTTAGTTGTTTGGTTATGACATTAAATAGCTTGCACGCTTCATTACCATAATACAAACGTCTACCTCACTCTGAAGATTTCTGCCTTCCAGGTGACTATGCTTTAGTGAATGAGACACGATTACAAAATAAAAAAATTGAGAATTTTACTATTATCTTGAACCGCTCAATATTTTAAACTCCTTTGCTTGGAAAATTAGAGTGGGCTCTATGGAAAAGAAACCGGTCACTATAATTTTTGGTACAAATTTCTTCTTTTTATGGATCCGTCTTGAAGTCAGTAAAATACAGCTTCCTGTGAAATTTCTTCATGATTGGTGGCTAGCTGGCAGAATTATGAGGTTGTGGCACACACGCAGACATGAAAAAATAAAAACGATCATAATGTTTCCATTTACTGCCACCTTTATAACCCATCATTATTTTATGTACGACCACCACTAATTTCTGTAAATCCCCGTAAAATTGTTTCACGTTGATTATCCTTCCACGGCCCAGTCTACTACCGAAAGACTAAATACCTTATGTACAGCCTCCAATTTATTTACAAAATATTACATCCTGTATCTGCACATTATCTTGAAACATATATATAATAATGGACAAACATTACAAGTTTCCATCAATTCTTCGTAAGTAATGTAAGTGAGTGCCATATTGCACTAGACAAACACCTGCAGCCCTGGCATCTTCTCCTGCAGCCAGTTGACTATACCATCACTAACCATCGCCACGTCTCTCATGTACAGGGCTCTGTTGGCAAAAACATAAAAGCACTTACGTTTAGTATTTATCACTTTGTTAATCTTACATAATTTAGAAAATGAAAAAAAGACCCTATACAAAAAATGAAACAAATTTTCCACTTCACACATCTAAATCATAAATGCATCTGAAAAATGAAAAGAATTCACATTTGCCACAAATTATGACAAAACAGAACAGATAAAAAAAAAAAAAAAAATTTCACGGGAATAGAATGAGATGGAATCTACAGGTCTGAATATCTTGCCAATAGTAGTCTATGATAAATAATGGCGTAGCATAAAATAGCAACTGAAATGTCATGCTTTAAATTGAGTTGATTAGACTACGGGAAGGCTTTACAATAGGAAACATTGCACAGATGGAATGAAGTAGATCTGAACCGGTAATATATATTCCAGTGTCAAAACATCTATATATAGTAAGCTGTAGACACTATTGGGGTTTGAAAATTCTGCAAACAAGAGGACTAAAATCTAAAAATGTAGCTTATCACAGTGTTGTGAATAAACGAACTGCTCTCAACATTGCATTCAAACATCAGTTACCAAAATCATGCGTCCTAGACTGGTACGGCAGTAATAATGTCAATGAACTGTTAATTATGAAAATGTTAATTACTTCAATAAAATTTATGTGTAAGTTAGTAAGGATCCCAACCACTTGGTAATCATCACTAAAATCTGACTTCTCCCTCAGCTGTCACAACATGTAACTAGCATCCATATATATATATATATGTGTGTGTGTGTGTGTGTGTGGAAAACAAAGCACTCGCAATACAACAGAGGATTCAGCCTAGAACCAAATTAAGTTTTCTCATTTATAAGTATTAAAAAATAACAAATTCTGTCATAATAATTAAACTTCTGCCTACCCTTTTTTTCCATTTGGACCTTAAAGACTTGTTGATGTTGAGGCAATTAGAGCTGGGAGACAATGGTGGCCAAGAAATGGGAAGGAATTTCGCTTTGGCGTTTTGAAGCAAGTACTTCTAGAAACATGTAATCTGGTACACGTATATGGCTTTACCCCCAAATCGTAAGAAAAGTCTAATACTGGCAATTTGACCAGTATTTTATTTTCAATGGCAACCACAAATTTGAAAAATTTTAGAACATATTTGCCGATTAATTGCTTCGCTCCAGACGAGGCTAATGCCTGAAATTTCTTTCATGCATAGAGATCAGCAAGTTTAAATAACATTTAAATTTAACTTTCTAAGTTACTTGTTATTTACTTATAGTGGTTGTTAAATCTGCAGCAATCGGTAGTGCTCAGCTAAGTCACTGAGCCGTGCTCGGCTCGCATTGTTTATTTTCCCCGCCCTCGATTGTCTTGTGATGCTGGTTCCTGCAGAGCCCGCGTGCGAGTTTCGCCCGTGAGAGCGCGCTGTGGCCCTGGTGGTGCCCTCTACCGGCTGACGGAGTTGATTTTCGGGGACACGAAACCGGGAAGTCAGTCGGTCGGCAGCAGCGGACTGGTTCGTTGGGCCTAATATTTTCCCTAATTGACTGCGACGTTAGAGGTCTGCTGGTATAAGCGAGGACTTGTAATTTGACCCGGTGGCCTGGAAGTACCGCATGATGTGGATTTGTGACCCGACCGAGACCGTTCCTCGCTCGCATTAATCGAGGGAATTCCTCCACTGCGCTCTATGTTCGTGAGCGGTTTTCCGCAGATTGGGGAGCACGGCAGCGGGCGGGGCTGGCGGTGGCTTCGAGGTGATAAGTTGCTTTTCTAGCACTGTCGGGTATTTGAGGTAGTATACCTGATGATCCCAACTACAAAGTTACGGGAATGGACAAATTCCCCGATATATGGTGCTAATCGTAACGACTTATGCGCCGGCGTGTACACACTATAGTGTGTCAGAACCTTTAGGTAAGAACTTGATTCTTAAGGTTAAACTGAAGGACGCTAAGGTAAACTGATTCCTGTTTGTTTAAAATAATTGCTGTATTTTGCCTCCTGTGTACAAATTTGCGTTTGGTATTAGCTGTAAATTTGTTATATGATCGTAAATTGGTAAGAGCCTGCCCTGTTATATTACGTTTCCAAGCACGTAAGGATTTTCTGTTTGCATGTTTAATACAAGTGGAGATATTGTGATTAGGGATATTCTCATGGCTTAACATGGTTGTCATCGCATTAACATATATTTGTATTGGTACAGGATTTATTAAGATCATAATCTGAAAGATCGAAGCTTTCTTATGTATTATATTATTTGTGATATTCTGTACAAGTTTCATCGTAGACCATGATTCTTGTAATAAAATGTTTGAACAAGGTTTGCACCTTATAACCGTGCTCCCATATGCTTCCCACTGAGTCCTCAGTGGCAACCACACATACCAGGCACACAGCCATTATTTGTAGAGAGCGTGGTGATTGCTGGTAATGTGTATTGATGTCTTAAATTCTGAAATGTCTTTATCTGCCAATTTTCAATGAATCATTACATTTAAGCTATGACTCAGAATAAGTGATCAACTTAAAAAAAGAAATGAGTTCCCACGAAAACAATTCTTGTAAACATAGGCCAATTCTCATGCTTGTGTAGTGACAAAAAGTTACGAGATCTTGTTCCGAGCCATTTCTATACTTTACAGTGTGTATGCACTTCACTTGCTGAAACAGAATGGTTTCTCTTGGTATTATAGATTGTTTAATTATAATAAAAAAAAAGCACCTCACAATTGTTACTGAAATCAAAGGAATAATATATATGATTTATCCTAAGACTTGCGAAACTGTAAAGATGTGCGAGGGAAATCTTGGCTTTTGTATGTTTGATAAAGCAACATGTATAAGGAATTTATATGGGTTTACTAAAACATGGCTTGCATAATGGCCAAGTCACCAATGGTTATTTTTATTATAAATAAATGACTTATAACACAAACCATTCTCTTTCAGCAAGTGAAGTGAATACATACTGTTGAGTATAGACTTGGCTCAGAACAAGGTCTCATAACTTTTTCCAAGCGTTCTGGCTTCACATTCAGGAGGACACCGGTTCGAATCCCTGTCTGGGCATCCAAATATGGGTTTTGCATGGTTTCCCCAAATCACTCCAAGCGAATGTCAGAATGCTTCCTTCAAAAGGCCATGGCCGAATTCCTTGATGTTCCTTGTTCCCAATCCCATCCCACTTCTAATGACCTTGACGTCAATGAGGTGTAAAGCCATAAGGGGGGAAAAATCGTAACTTTGTCGCTACATGACCACGAGAAATGTTTTCATGTGATCAAGTTACTTGACTATTTAATTTGTATATTTTCACAAATATTTCTAGTGCTAACAGATATAGTTGAAATAATACCATAATCTCAAATTCAACAATTAATTACAATAAATAGACTCAAGATAAGGCACCAAAATGGAAAATGTTTTGGGAATTGCACCACTTTCGGTACCTACGAAAAACTGCTACTAACCTGTTGAAATTTACATCAGTCGCTTCGTCAAGATGTCCTTTTCAAGTTTTGCGTTCATACATTCCGGAAAAGTCGTCAGGAATTTAATTAAAAATGCCGAAATATGACATGACGCACAGCAGTTACATGCCGCCAACGTTGAAAAAATCAGTGGCAGTCTCTTAAAATGTTGATTTAATCCTTGGTTTTAATGTCTTTATGCCTTTTCAGCTCTACTCCTTTGTAAAAAGTCGTACAAAATTGACAACACGCAATATTTATCCGAGTTGTAATACGGTGATGACCGCCATCTTACATAGCAACGAGCAACCAGAGATAATCGATTGCTTCCATTGTAAACAAATTTGCCATTGCGTGTTTGATGCTACATAGCCAAAATTTCTTAATTTTTTTTTCACTTGGTCCAGGCGGTATTTCTACCTAACCACGATTTCTATTACAGAACTAAACTGTTTAGGTTGAAATGATCCCTGTAGCGATAATTTTTATGTTATTTTAGCAGTGCTGAGAGCATTTAACAGTTACTCAGCCTTTCATATTTCGGCATTTTAAATTAAATTCCTGGCGACTTTTCCAGAATGTATGATCGCAAAACGTGAAGAGGACATCTTGACGAAGCGACTGATGTAAATTTCAGCAGGTTAGTAGCAGTTTTTCGCAGGTACCGAAAGTGGTGCAGTTCCCAATATTTTTCATTCATTCTCATATCTATATTTGTTCTATCAATATCCTTATACCAGCAATATCAACATCATACCAATATTATCTTCAGAGTCTACATTTTAATTTTCAACTAGTCAGAGATAACAAATCATTAGAATTATTTCAGAACCAATCAAATATCTGCATGTCCAATTTGGAGGATCAACCAACAATAAAGCAGTATAGGAAAACACGTTACACACCTGAGATTCACGAGACTTTCAGGGAGCCTGTCAAAAGGGAAACATCCTGCATCGGTCATATCATTGATACTGAGCACCCCTAGAGATTTGATGTGCAGTATGCTGTCCAGCCCGGGTTGTAGCCGGCTCGCAGACAACCCGTCCAGGAATAGCTCACGTAGATTTCTCACCCGGGCCACGTGTGTTAAAGCGTCTCCAGCCAGACGAGAACACCGAGTCAAATGCAGCCTGTGACAAACATGCAGTGGTGTCAGGCTCAATAAATAAAAAACACACTAACTGAAGTGGCAGGGCAGTAATATAAAGTAAATGTTCCACAACATGTTTGGATAGTGGAAACAAAGAAATTGCCGCGAGGCACTGAAAATATGATAGGATAGGGGGGAAAAACAGATACCCGTCACTTACCACAGATGAAGGCAGGAGGGCGAGATGAAGACGTAAAAACACAAATGCACTATGTTTATATTTTTGTGTTTTTCCGTGTTTGTCTCACCCTCCTGCCTTCATCTGTGGTAAGTGACGGGTATCTGTTTATTTCCCCTATCCTATCTTATTTGCACAACATGTTTTGTCCTCCAAATACAGACAGCATCAGTAACCCCCTATGTACAAGTGCCAGCCAGAAAATTGATGTTTGCCTACAGAGAGAAAACCTCAGAAAATGAAGCATTTTTATTAACACTGACATAAAATTTCACAATTTCTCAGGCGTCATTTTGAAAAATTGCACATACTTATCTTTTTAAGGTTTGCACTGCACTTTTTTTTTTTTTTTTTTTTTTTTGGAAGCCTTCATCAGTTACCTTTGTTTATGGGAATATTTGATGAAGAACTATTTATATTCACTGGAAGAGACGATGCTGTGTCTCCCCCAAAGAATATTTGTAGTTCCAAAGTGGTTTGAAGATAGTGGAATAATTCGGCAGCTGTTGTAACGTATTCATTTGCTAGTACACACTTCCACATTTTGCTCAAACCATAGCTGCCATCCTTCTTGAAGCTGTTAGAAATTTTATAAATTCCTATAGACTCCCTTATTTTATGTTCTAAAAAATTCTTTGGTTTTGCAACGATTGTAGTTTTCTGCAACTGAGTTCTATGTCCTCCTCCTACATGATGTTCCACTACTGCCAATATTGTGGTTTGTTCTAGTCTCACCGAGCGTGGTGGTGTAATGGTTAGTGTTCTCAACTCGCATTTCGGAGGATGCCGGTTCGAATCCACTTCCGGGCATGCAGATTTGGGTTTTCCATGGTTCCCAAATCACTGCAGCCAAATGCCAGGATGCTTCCTTTAAAAAGGCCACGCCCGAATTCTTTCCCATTCCTTGCCTCCCATCCTTTCCCGTCTCTAAAGACCTCACTGTTAAAAGACGTTAAACAGATAAAAAAAAATGTTCTAGTCTCGCAAGACAATGTTCTTTCCCTCTAATGGAGAACACTCAGCAATGTACACTAGACCACAATTATGAGGAATCTTGTACGCACGACTCGATTGTAATGGAGCTCTGCGATCTTTCACTGATACGTGACGAGAGCAGCCGTGATGGAGGCCCCAGGTTGGAGCTAAAACGTTGGCATTATCAGCAAGAAACATGCTGTGCAAACCCTAAAATGACATGTGCAATTTTTCACAGTACAGTGGCATTGCTATTCTGTTTGAGTTAGATGAGGATATTAATCACACAATGCAGTGTAGAAGTTTAAAGAGTGAGTAAATCTAAAATTTTGCTTATTTTCACCATAGAGATCTTTCACTGAAAGAAATATGCTCCAAATATCACTCAGTGTCTAGCAATATTGAAATAATAACCTGACAGTTTAATTTTTTTGAAGCGAAGTAAAAATGAGATCATTAAAATTATGGATAGTAAGTGGAGGAAAGAGGGGAAAAAATAGCTAAAACTTTCCATCACGGCATTGGGCTAGAGACTTTTAATTAAACCATGGAAAGAGCGAGACATGCAATATGACTAATATTTCCTCTAAAGACCAGGCCAAAATATTATGAGCACTGCGACGATGAGCGTTGTCATGCAAAAACACAACACCGAATGACAGCTTACCGCGACGTTTGTTTTGAATGGCTCGCTTAAGTTTCTTCCAAGTTTCACAGTAGACATCTGAAGTGATTGTGGTGCCATGTTCCATAAATTCAACGAGAAAACTAACTCGGCATCCCAAAAAACTGTAGTCATAACCTTCCTCGTTGAAAACGTTTGGCGGTCTTTTTTCGGCTTGCATGGAGAATTATTATGGCCCCAGGCCATCGACTGTTGTTTCGTTTCGGCGTTTACGTACGCCACCCACGTTTCGTCACCACTCACAATCCTCTTCAAAAATCTTCTCCTTCTGCATCGTAGCGTGAAAGGAAGTTTAAGACAGAGCCCATTCGTTTGGTTTTGTGGACCTCTGTAAGCAATTTCGATACCCACCCAGCACAGAACTTCCGGTAGCCTAATTTATCAGTGACAACCTCGTACAAAACCATACGAGAAATTTCCGGGAATTGTCAGAAAGGTCAGAGATTGTGAATCTTCAATTTTCATGAACTTTTTTGTCAACATTCTTGACAAGATTATTACAACAGAAGGTCTTCCAACTCTCTTCATCATGAATGTTTGTTCTACCACTTTTAAAAAATTGGACCCATTGTCACACAACACCTTCACTCATAATGTTCGGACCGTATACAGTACACAATTGACAATGAATGTGTACTGCTGAAACATTTTGCACCAAAAGAAATCTTGGATGCAGTATTCTCGGCAGACTAGCGCAGTAATTAAGGTGTTTCCACACGATATTTTGGCGTTCTGAGTCTCCGTTGCCATCTTCTGGTTCCTTTATAAAAGAAATCTTATTACAGCACACACTTCGCATTTTGTGGGATTTTCTATTGCAGCGCTCATGTTTTAAGGTTACAATAAGACAATGCGCAAAAGAACAAGGTTCGTGCTGTCACAGCTGGATGCTTACTGAATCACGGAACAGGAAGATGTGAAAATGGCGGCGCCCCGCGCACGACTACTAGCGCCACGCTAGGACAGAGGTTACTTTCCGAATTATCGTCGTACTATATGAATAATTCAATAAATACAGATGTTGGTGACTTCTGGCATCACAACTGTCTCCTGTCACACAAAAACTTCTGTATGTAGATTGCTTATATCATAGGTGGAATCACGTCATATGTCAAAGCAAACAAGTATCTAATAAGTCTGTAATAGCTAATGTAGATTAAGTAAACCATCCACTTACGTCTCAAGCTTAGTGAGGCAGTATAAGAGCCTGAGAGCCTCATCAGTGACGTCGGTTGCTATCAGAACCAAACTCTTCAGTGCTGGGCAGCCGACGCTCGCAGCCTCCACGACACTATCAACCACTCCACTGTTGGCCAAGTTCAGGTCCTGCAGACTCCACAGATCACCATACCTACAAGATACAGCATAAAAAATTAAAAATCTCAAACTGCTATAACCTTGCTGAAACCATTTAGCAATAGGTTGACAGGTTATCCCCAATAGTAAAATACCTTTTAGTCCAATTTTGAAGCTACCTTAGTAAAATATAGAAAATTCAGTTAAGAGTATTTTTGCAAGTGAATCAGATTTAGTTGCCTCCATCCTCATTATGAAAACTCAAAATGGAGATCATTTTGAGGTGTATATATCATATTCAGAAAAATTTAGTTTGGATATTTCATTTTTTGCTGTTAAGCCAAGGTAAGGGAAAGCGAAACATAAAATTTGAAATAACTCGTTAATGTAAAAACCACATTAGACCTTTTATTACCAGCTCTAGTCAGCACCCTCTAGTATGTTCTGAGCACAAAACTGATTAATTAAATACAGTATAAGTAGGATTTGAAATCAAAAGTAAAAATTAATATTGAAAATAAATAAGATAAAAGGCAGAACTTGTGACAGAACAGAATAATTTCATAAGAAAATCATATTTTTGTGCCATGAAATTAAACAAAAAATGATATATTTACTCCTATAGCAAGGAAATGTAAGTTGCCATGGCGATAGGAAGATCAAGAGATAGCTGGAGGTTAGCGACGTAAAGGCCGAACGGTTGCTTTGTTACCAGTTCACTGCTTAAGAACTTTGCATTCTTCCGATACTTTAAGACCGATGTAGTTCCTAGAACAATAAGAATTGGGAACAATAAATGTTAATCTGTTAAAAGCGTAGAACTGAGTTATTTATAATAATAATAACATCAGTAGCGCGACATGTCGCGCTACTGATGTTATATAATTATAAATAACTCAGTTCTTACGCTTTTAACAGATTAACATTTATTGTTCCCAATTCTTATTCTTCTAGGAACTACATCGGTCTTAAAGTATCCGAGAATGCAAAGTTCTTAAGCAGTGAACTGGTAACAAAGCAACCTTTCAGCCTTTACGTCGCTAACCTCTAGCTATCTCATGATCTTCTTATTGCCATGGCAACTTACTTTTCCTTGCTATAGGAGTAAATATATCATTTTTTGTTTAATTTCATTTCACAAAAATATGATTTTCTTATGAAATTATTCTGTTCTGTCACAAACTTAACTTCAGGAAACAGATAAAATTAAGCTGATCAAAATTATGTGTTGATTTCGTGAAAAGTTTTAGATTTTGACAAGATAAATCAGATTTTTAAATGTATTGTCGAGACATTATTGGTGATGCGAGTAAAGTGATAGAATTTGTGTTTAATTGAATAGAAGCCCCCTTGAGGACTAAGCCAACACAAAACAGATATAATACGTTACCCAAAGACAAGTGTTAATTAACAGTTTAAAATACTAAGCAGTATTCAGATATTAATTTTTAAAGTTACCAGCTGACGTCACAAGGTTAATTTAATAAATAAATAGAGGTCAGCCATGTTTGGTGAGTCTCACTCCACATTCTCTCAAACCCAATTCATGGCAAGTATATGGAGCAATGCCTCCGCAATAGGGTCAGTCTTTTCCAGTAGTTTCTTGGGGCCGGTCCGCATGGAGCGAATGGAACTATGCCTCGGTGTTAGTAGTATTTTAATCCTAGTAACTTTGTATCCTCGTGAATGTGTTTAACTTGTAATCTTCATGTGGAACTGATAGTCTGGTTGTCTTATCTAAATTTTGGACACTGGTACCGAATTTTGTAAACGAACTTTTGAAAGAATATAAATTTTCATTGAACGTAAAAACTTGTGGACCTTTCACTGTTGAGGTTAAAATCAACTGTGTGGCGACCCCAGAAACTAAATATAATGGGTACCAGAGGCACCGGGTATGTTAGGTTAAAACAGTTTGTTTTGCCTAACCCGCAAGGCTCGTCTAATTGTTTGACAAACTTAACACTCTTAACTACAATTGTTTAGAGAAATAAAGCGTTTTTTGCCACAATAAGGAACAGGGAGGAAAAAAGAAAAAAAAAAGCAGAAGCCAAACAGTTTGATTCATAAGTAAGATTTCATCTTTGGAAAAAAAAGAAATACTCACCTCAAAGCATGAGCAGCTAACTGAGAAAAATATGGTTGACGACTGGATAGGATCAGTGCTTTGAGGTCCGACAGATATCCCAACATATTGAAGATCTGGGAATTGACCACACTGCAATCATCAAGTTACAAGAAAGATATTGAAGTTAACACAACCAGCAGCAGAATTACACTACTTCACAAGTTTCCAGTGTGCTTTATTATTAGCTGACTGGAGTTTTATAAATGACAAAGTAATGGAAAATGACTCATCACTCACCAAAGTTGAAGGCTGTGACAAGTGAAAAACAAATATACAAACACTAAATTACACAATATTTCAGTTTTCACGATATTCATGCTACAGGAAACGACTAATGTGGTTCGGTACGTGTGCACACTCCAAGGTTTATTACATGAACGAGTGAATTATCAATATGTGGGGAGAGATTGAGATGTTATTTATTACTATATCCATATCACAGGTGGTGATGACGGGTTTCCTTTTTCCTTAGTTTCATTACTGACTGAAGTTTTGTATGTCAAGTACCCAAGTTAATAAGATACATCATTTTTGTGATGGATGTAGCAAAAAAAAAAAAAAAAAAACTCTATTTTGCTATTGTGGCCCATCACTTTGCAAAGTACAAATTTTTACTGTTCTACAATTAGTGCATTAAAAAGGTTTATTTTGCTTCTAAGTATCAGCAATAATATTTATAAACTTCATGTATGTAAAAATATCATTTCCTTGTAAAATTAGCTTCTTTTTGTTTTATACAAAGAAGTACTTACTAAAGAAAAATATATCTAGTCAAATTTGCAGCATAGTATGCCAAACCTGATTTTTTTTTTCCAACCTGGTGCCTTCCTAAAAAGAAAAATAATTACAGCTTAGAGCATCCAAAATATGATTTCTGACTCACCATAGAAGACAAAATTTGACAATAAGGTATTAGGAGTTGGACAGAATCACTAGGGGGGGGGGGGAGACAAATCATACAAAAAGAAATTCATGGATCATTTTAAGAGAGTGGAAGAAGAAAGGAACCCAAAGATAATAAGAAATTATCTGCCTAGCAGACGCTGATACGTTGCCAGGATAAGGAAGCACTGGTGATACAGAATATAAAAATCTGATCTGTTGACAGATCTGATAACAACGAAGAAAACTAAACATCGAATTAATATTGATCAAGTGTTCAATAGGAAAAGGAATTTAATAGTGTTCATTTGATAGTTTTGTTTGCATTAATCTAATTTTATAATTGCTGTTCTGAGACTTATAATTAATTTTTATTGTACTGCAAACTAATTTATTTTAAATATACCAAAGGAGGACATTAATACATGAAAAGCAGGGCAGAGATATTATTCATAAAACGAATAACATATAGAAATAACACATACTGAAACAAGTAGCTTGTCACACTACCCAATTGCATAACATTGTGACATACAGGTTTAAGTAGGGCTACCATAATACAGCTGATACACACTGTCAAGGAAAGACGTAAACTGTATTTATATACTTTTTTTTATGTACCTCCATTGCGATGTTCAGATTATGCTAATTAATTAAGGAAAATGGTGAACCTTGGAACTTACCTGCCATAATTTCCCACAATGCCTAATGTAAAATAGGCACCTGTTGTCAATTTAACACTGAAGAAATACTCCATATCTTCCATAGATATTTCAACACCCCACCACAAAAACAAACAGCAAAGGTCGGGGCAGCCGTCAGCAAAAGGTCGCAGATGGATGGAACAGTCTGTTTCGCGGAATGCTTTTACTTCCAGTGAGTACAGTTGAGGCAGCTGAGCCAGAGTTTGTGCCTTGTTTCCGTCATCGAGAAGTCCCTGTGGGACGCGGAGTGACTCGATATTTTGACAGCTGGCGACCAACTTCTTCAGCAACTGCAATGGGAAAAACATCACATTCTCATAACAAACTTCAACCACCAGAACTTTTTCCTCCGAATATGTAATAAGATATGAGGTACTGAATCACCTTTCAGCTGAAAGTTTCTGATCCAGTGTGCCTATTTCTCTGATTGCTTACGACCTTACGCGTTGTTGACATCTTAATCACTAGAGGTGAATTACTACAGATGAAGGAGATTTTAATGCGAAAGTTACAAACAGGAATTCACCAACTGAAGGGCTCAACTGCTAGAGGTTTGAATAATCCAAAAGTCTCCATGCCTGGAACAGTCCACAAGGATCAAAATGGCAGGGGACTGTAAACAGCTGCAGGGTGATCTGGACAGGATATCTAGTTTGGTTGGTAAACATGGGATGAAGATAAATGCAAAGAAGAGTCAGCTTATTACATACACAGATAAAAATCTAAAGGTTTATTATGATTATAAGGTGGGGAAAGAATTGCTTGTTGAAGACTTGAAATGTAGATATCTTGGCATTACATCTGATAACAAGCTTAACTGGGCAGGACACATGGACAGGTAATAGGTAAAGGTTCCAAAATTCTGCACTTGTTGGAGAGAGTGATGAGGGGATGTACGAGGGAAGTAAAGGAATTGGGTTACAAAACTTTGGTGAGACCATTGCTTGAATATGGTAGTGTAGTATGGGACCCACATTTTGAGTATCAAATACAGGAGTTGGAGAGGGTGCAAAAAAGGGCTGCTAGATTTTTTTCTGTAAATTACCACAGATGCAATCAGTAACAGATATTATAAAAGAGCTGGAATGTATTTATTGGCAGACAGGAGGAGGGTGAAGAGGGTCATGGGAGTGTACAAGGCGTGTATTGGTGACGAGGCGTGGAAAGATATTGGTGTAAGAACTGAAAGCAATGCATAGAACGGAAAAGATGACCATGACCACAAGCTGGCATTCGATTTCAAGCATAAGAGTGTAGGAAGATTCTCTTTTTTAGGTAAGGGTGTCAGGGATTGGAATAAGTTACCAAGAGAAAGAATGACTAATTTACCAAAAATGTTGAAAGAATTTTAAGTTGAAATTTATAGAGGGCAGGAAAAGGGGGGAAAGATTGGTGAGAAGGGGAAATTGACACCAGAGTGCGCACTTCATTCCAATTAAATTAGGGCTCATTCCACAATCAGACAGAGTACTCTATAATTGCTTAGAGGCTGAGGTAGTCAGTAAAAAACATCTATACTCTGCAATTCACAAATACTGTGGGTGGCAGAGGGTGGTAAGCACCAATCCTAATTCTGTGCATTCCAATCGTGAACAGAACGAGGAAAGAAAGAATACATAAAAGCATTGGTACGGCATCTTATTTCTTGAATCTTATTCTTCCTATCACTGTTATCTAAATAGGTTGCAGACGCAGTATTTCATTGCACTTGTAAGTCAAAGAATTTCACAAATTCTCCAATAAATTCAAATGGAAACATCGTCTGCCAGCCAAACAGTCCCAATTTAACCTATGTATCAGCTCTGTGACACTTACGTAAGGACTGTAACTAGCGGTCACGAATCGAGCGGCTCTTCCCTGTACCTTCTCTGAGGTGTCAATCAATCCCTTGCGATATGGATCCCAAAGTCCACAACAGTAATTCAAATGCAGACAAACTAGTGTTTTGTATGCCATTTCCCTTGTATGAGCATTACGATTACTCAAAATACAACCTATGAATCGTGATACAGAATTAGCTTTGCCTACGACGGAAGTTATGTGCAAGTCCCATTTCATGTTGCTTTATACCATTACAGCCAGATACTTCAGAGAATCAACAATATCCACAAATGAATTGTTAACTTTGTACTCATGAACAAATGGAGTCTTTTTGTTAATTATTTTCATCGTCTTGCACTTTTTGCAGTTAAGTGTAAGCTGCCACTTATGGCACCATTCCGAAATAGTGTCATGATTGTGTTGAATTTCTAAGCAATTGCCAGAGCACCTTACTTCCCAACAATCACAACCTGCAACTGACAGTGTCACCGAGATCGTTTATAAAAATGAGGAAAAGAAGTGGTCCTATTTTCACTTCGCGAGAAAAAAGGTGAAAGTTGCTTGGTCAACAGTGCGGTGGTCTTCAGGGTCTACCAACTGCAAACTTTCGACACTATTCTGCGACACACTGACGAGATATTTTTACTCTTTCTGTAAACATCTACCAGCTGCCAGTGAATTTCAACCGCAGTTACATGTATTCCTCACAGAAATCGAACAGAGAGAATTTGCTTTCAACACCTGTATTCCAAATGAGTTGCCATTTATGTTTACCTACAACTAGTGGCGTAGTTGGCAGGTTGCTGAAACCCTTCACAGTTGTCAACCGCAACACAGTACAGTAAAAGCTCCTTATACGCGGGGGATACATTCTGCAAATATGTCGCGAATATGGAATGGGATTGTAGGGGATATGTTTGAAGGTTACCAAAAAAAAAAAGTACCGAAAATCAATAAAATCAATTTAGTAAGGGATTTTAAGCAATATATTTTAATTATTATTGTCATGCTTAGGCAATGTTTTAAAAGAATTATTAATTTTTCCTTGTTTTGCCACTTTTAAATGGTCTTTCAATTCAGATTGATATTCAGCTGTGGCATTAACAATTTGTCTTTTAAAAACAAGACTTCTTTCCATAGACAAGTCAATTTTCATGAAGAAATCACAAAGCTCATTTTCCATCCGTAGACCCTCACGCAGGTTTTTCAAATTTAATGTCACCATTTGAGTGATCGTTGAAGCCTCATCATCATTGGGTTGGCGATTTAACATTTCGTCCTAGTCGATTTCGGTCAATTCTTCGTCTTGCGATTTAAGCAACTCCTGATTCTATCTGTTCAAACACTTCGTCGATGTCATGGTCATTAGAGGCAGGATGGGACCGGCGACAAGGAATGGGAAGGAATTCGACCATGGCATTTTCAAGGAAGCATCCCGGCGTACGCCTGGAGTGAATTGGGTTCAAAACCATGTCGTCATATTCCATTCGCCACTTGAGCAATGTTTGCAGTTAAAAATTTGAAATCATACGGGTTCTCCATTATTTCTGATAGTGAGATCAGGCTATATTTTTTTTTCCCCAACGTTATTTCAATGTGTATGGCTTCAGTTCTGGCAACGATTCTTTTATTGTTACAATGCATTATGCTGATTCCCAGCATTGCATAACATTCATAAATAACATAAATTGCGAACGAAGCGGAGGAGACAAGTGTTATTCACTCAGAATTATTGCAACGAGGTACTGTTAGATTCTGTGGCAATAATTTTTTTTTTTTTTGGCTAAATTGAATGACTCTCTACATGTTTAGCAATACTCAGACAATGCCAACATGACAGTAAAGGATACCAAATGTGCTGAATGCACCAAATGGATCCATGAATAATAAAAATTTCAAGCGGTGAATACAGAAAGTTCTATCAATTATTTTATCCGCGAATACTGAAACCGCAAATACAGAGCTTTGACTGTATAGGAATATAGAAGATAAATCAAACCTTCTACAATAGATGTTACTGACAATTGCTGAAAAAGTGATCACTGAAGGCAATACTATGGAGAAGAAAAATAACTGGACTAAAGGATAGAGCATTAAATTATTACTATTATTTTGCCTAAATCATTACACCCCATTGATGTGGGAAATGTTTGGAGGGAAAGGGGGGGGGGAACCCAGCAAAACTGAAATCTGGCTGGCTGGTTAGGGATTCAAACTCCTGTCCTCCCAGAACAAGAGAGTCACAGAAGGAAAATGCTTAGGTGTAAAAGTCTACAGACTATAATCCCAGGAAATTACTACTAGCCTATGGAAAATAAGCTGAACGAACATGACTACATAAATGATAAACGTAAAAAATGGAGCAACTGGGAAACTATAATGCAGAGATTCTCAAACTTTTAGCTCCTTGTACCCCCTATAAAATTTTCCAGCAAGGGGGAATCCCCTTAAAAAAAAAAGATATTTATCTTACAAAAGTAATACAGTGACAAAAAGCACAGTGTTATTAATTTATGTGATTTATAGGCTTATTTCATACAGCAGGTGGAGTCAATTTAGGGTCATTTTTTTCCCACGTTCAGTCTCAATTCACAATTGTACGTGTTGAAACTCGAGATAGTTAGTCAGCCACCATAACTTAAATCTTGTTGCGAAGTGGCAGGAAAGAAAGATTTGCACATATACAAACTTACTTTTTAAATTTATTTTGTTTGTTCGACCTGTGATTTACATCCATCATATACAAATCATTATTTATATGAAATAATTTTTGGAATTATAAATTTCGGTTTTTATTTAAAAATAGTGCGGAAAAACAATATTGTATATAAAAATTTTATGGTATTACCATCATGGCACCTTGACTTACAGGGAGACTCAGGTTTTGTGAGACTTCCAAAGTAGCGAGTCGGCCACAGTTGTCACAGAGGGCATCGATGACCGACACCTGGACGAACCTCCCGATATCCAGGGCGAGCAGCTGCGGCATACGCTGCAGCATGGCCACTGCTTTCCTATCAGAACAAAGCCAGCTGGGGGGGGGGGGGGAAACGATCAGTGAGTTACATGCAAAACCTACTTCTATTATTACAACAATCTCAATACAACAACAGCAAGAAAGATGCAGGCTATAGCTGTTTTATACTTGTCCCAAAGGAACGAAGATTCTATGGATATTAATCAGGAATAATGTTAAGTACTGGGCATTTCAAAATGAATATCAGGTTTTTGAGGCTTTGCAGGATTTTCACTATTTGACTTTCAATTGTACATGAAAGAGCAAACCAAAGTTATTCAATATGAGCACCTTTCACCACACGACACACATTCAGCTGATAGGCGAGTTCTTTCCATACCTTGATCAACGTGTCTGGTGTAATTGATGCAACAGCTGCTTGAATCCTGTTTCCTAAGCTGGGTAGGTCAGCTGGTAGGGGAGGTGCATACACATGAACCCCAAACGTAAAAATCATTTAGCGTCAGATCGGGTGAATGTGGAGATCATGTGAAACAAGCCCTGCCATTTGGCCAATGGGAGATAATCCAACAGTTGGTCACAACGTCATTTAACCAATCATGTACCGAGTTATGCCAGTGAAGTTGTTGCACCATTTTCCTGTCAAATGAACTTCTCTGGTTCACCATATTATAGTTGAGGAAAGAGCCTCTGTTGTAGTGCATCACGATAAGAAACACAAGATACAGTTCTTTCATTAAAAAAAGGGCCCAAAAATATTCCACCAAAATGTGGCACAAAAAAAAAAAATATATCAATTTCAGGGATTCTTGTTGAAACTGTACCACCTCGTAATGATTTATTACTGAAAATGACATGATGAAGAAAATCATCATCATTGAGCAGCTACATTTTGTTTGCAAAGTTGTTACATTAATGGTAGTCTGTAGGCTTTAAAGCTTGTTACAGCTTTAAACAATAAGGATGTAGATATAAGCTTTTCCTTAAAATTATACAGACAGATGTCACTGGAATTGCTAACTCACGACTAGCCTTCCAAACAGATTTCTTGGGGATACGTGCGGACGAATTTCTCACTCGTTCAACATGTTCGTCAGTCAGGCTTGGTTGCCCCATACTCTTCCCTTTACACAAAGACAGCACTTATCTTCAAACTGATGATGTTATCGCTTCGAGGATTGTAATGGAACTTAATATGGAGCACTCGTCAAACTACAGATTCACACTTTGCAAACTATAAAACACAAAAAAAGGTTTCTGTTCGGCAGTCACTTTCTAGTGGGAGATAGAGAAAACAGAGTTAACGCACATGTACAACAAAACTGTTTGATTTGCTCTTTCATTTAATGTATCATTTACAATTGCAAGTTAAATAATAAACATACTGCAAAGCCTCAAAACTACAACATGCTTTTTTGTACACCCTGCATAATTTGACAGTCTACCTCTAGATTGAAGAATCAAACAGAAAATTAACTTAATTTAAATGACAGCTTACCACATAACTAGAACATTTAGACCAATACCAGTACCTTGGTAGAACCCACAGAACACAATAAAAGGAGCAAATTTACTGCCAAGGAATATGTCAACAACCATTTGCTAAAAGTATGATGGTACAGGGAATGTCTGCTACTCATAATTAGCTCATAAGATTTGTCAGAGAAATATTTCATAACAAAAGAAACAATTAACATTTAAGAAAATATTTACATTGCAAAGAAAAATCGGCATAATTATAGCTCTGGCCAGATTAATTGGCGGGGTGGCGTCAAATGCGCCGTTGCCAAGCCGTGCGTGTAACAGTTGTATTCACCTCTTTACTTGTAGTAATGGTTTGTAACGTGTTTTAAGTAATTTATGATCATTATTCTGTGATAAAATATTGATGCATGTCATTTCGTTAAGAAAGTTATACATTGCAGATGCGTTTAATATAATTGGAGGTTTCAAAGACCTGTTATTTATTATTCTATTATCTGCGCAGAAAAATAAAATTCTCGACAGACTAAGGAAACTTATGGAAATACTCTTCTTTTATTTGTGGCTAAAAGTCCACGTGTTACATTTTATTTTTAGTTTGTATATTTATAACTAAAATCAAAATTATATTTTGTCATCCTCTGCACTGAAAAACTTGCATAATTAACGACAAAATTATCTGTTTATATATTATCACTCATCACTATCGTAAAATTCGTGTACTGTCCTCCTGACAAAGGACTGTCAAAGTCGCTAAGCTTTGTTAGAGTGCTGTATTGTTTCATATTTTTCTTTCGAGAAACAAACGTAGGTTATTTTCCCTCACAACACACACGCTGGACAGTTCTCAAACCGACACCACAAGCTGCAGCGCATATAGCCTGTCCATTCCCTAATTTTTTCGCAATACGGTTGTTTTTTGCGTTAACAAATCACTACAGTTTTTTTATCTCGTCAATATCAAGTACGTCCATATTTTTCCAGTCTTTTCCTACTAGCGTACATGTAGAAGAAATTTGAAATATTTATAAACATTGTGAATGATAGATTTACTGTGTTGTCTGCTTCAGCCGCGGTGGTTCTGCTGTCGATGACTTGCGTCTTGTTGGGAGTCGTTAGTTCGGAAACACCTGGAATAGGAGAATAAGTCTCTACCTAAGTATCCATTTTCAGTAGCAAGATTCTCTTGCTAAATTTCCCTAATTATAAGTTACTGCACTTTTTGTTCGGTAAAATTATTACACTAAATTACTATAATTAATAAATAACCAAAAGGAATTATTTAAATCGCACGTAAAAATCGTAAATCGCTAAAAATCAAAATATCCTCTCTCGAGCAAGTTCACACTCACACTGACACTTTCTAATTCCGATTCTCAGGTTCACACATTTTTTGTGAAAGGGAGGTGGAAGGTTTGGGGGTGGTTAGCGATCTGTTGACGCTTGGACTAGGCAACAGAGGCCGCACAGCGTTGCAATTTTCAGGTGATAGAAAGAGAGCGCATCGCGAGATTGTCCCCAAGTACGGCAACAGCGTGTTCACACTGACCCGCCAATTAATCTGTCCACAGCTATAGTATACATATAGAACTAAAAGTTTCACCTAAGAAATCATGTGAAACAACCACGTCCACATTGAATATTAAATCCAGACACACAAAAAATCACTATTGCCTATAGCTTACAGACTGGGTAATATCTAGATTGCGATACTGCTGCAACCACTTACCGCCTCGCGTTGTAAACACTTCCCGATGGAGAGAGTATGACGTCACTGTGTTTCCGTGTGTGACGTGTTCAGCCTTCGATCGATTTGTTAATACACGTTAGGCCACAGAACATAACCAGTAGCAATAATAATTTTAAAAAATTATGGATTGAAAAAGTTAAAGAAAATTATTACTTGCACAATTAATAATATTTTTTAAAAATATCAACAACATTCCAAACTGATAATTGATATCATTCATTAGTAACATTCCAAAACATTGGTTCCGTTAACGTTATTAGTCAATTCCATTTATTTGTATTTGATTCCATTCTTCTATATTTCCTCAAGTGGCATGAATTGCTATTAAAATCATTCATACAAAATAAAATATTTATAAAAAAAGATTTCGTTAATAACTGTTTAAGTTATAACGCAGCCTGGACCATAATAACAGAGATAGATAAAATTTGGAAAATGGGTATCAGCGATATCGTGTTTGACAGTTATGTTTCACTATGGTCCAGGTTGCGTTAAGACATAAACGACAGTAACAGCGATAGATACGACATAGAAATTAGGTATCCGCAATAAGGTGTTCGATAGTTACGTTTCAGTGTGGTCCAGGCTGCATCAAAACCTCATCACTAATTAATTTATTCCTGTACTACTGGTGCTAAATTAACGATTTCTAGATATGAGACATATTAGTGATGAACTACTTTCCCTGGAAGGTCATGTTAGTGGCATTTAAAGCTGTGCGTGCAACATATACGTCACATACAGCAACGTAGTGATGTCATACTCTCTCCATCCAGAAGTGTTTACATTGTGAGGCAGTAAGGTTTATTTTCTTTCTTTTTTTAATTATGGCTTTACACATCGTTGACATAAGGGTGATTAGAGGCATGATGGGATTGAGGATAAGGAATGGGAAGGAATTCAGCCATGGCCTTTTGAAGGAACTTTCCCAGCATTCGCCTGGAGTGATTTGGGTGAAACATGGAAACCCTTAATCTGGATGCCCAGACGGGGGATTCAAACCCACGTCCTCCCGAATGCGAAGCCAGAACGTTAAATGTTCACCCACCATGCTCGGTAGGCGGTATCCCAATCTGGATATTACCCACAGATCAGCTCTTACCACCACACAGGATTGAAAACACTATATTTATATTGTATATCATTATGTGGAAGAAGCCTAAATGTTGCTTAAGATGAATGCAGTTCCAGCTGATATCACAATTTAAATACTAAACCATCAAAATGTAAGAAAGTTGAAGGCTATCTTTGTAGAAGACATCAGCCTTGAAAAATATGTCCCTTACCTAATGGAGAACATCTTGTCGTGCCACAGTTCAGGATCGTCGGACAGACGTCTCCATCGCGTGCAAACGTCCTGCACCACTTCTACCAACTCCTCCAGAGTAGAGTGAGACAGGATCTTGAGTAGTATCTCATCAGGGAGATCATTAATGGTTACTCTCTCAGACGCCATAGGAGCCTCCATCACAGACAGCTTAGGCACTGGAAAATAAACAATAATATTATGCAACTAATACAAGAAGTTGCTATGCACAATTGTAAAATAACATCCCAGTAACAAGTTTTATCTACAGCACGAAATAGTCAACAACAAAATACCGCTTTTTCTCTAAATATAAAACTCAATAGTCTGGTTCTATTCTGAAACAATAGAAATGAAACTGGAGTTAAAAGGAGGGCCAGAGAAATGGAAGATCAGCACCAAACAAATACTGAATTAAATGTTAACAAACACAGTTGGGCAAAACGGGTCTACTGGTGATCGCGATTCCGCTACAGTAATATCGTTGGAATACTGCTGTAGTCAGTCGCAAGACCTATTATTTCCAAGCAGTAATTCCATTGTAATACAGAATGGAGCATTATTTTCAAGCAAAAATTAGGTTGTAATACAGCCTGGACCAGCAAGAAACCGTTAAATGTACTTCGGAAAGAATTTTTAGTGGAGTCTTGCGTTTGACCACTGCAGTATTATGACGACAACAACTGTTGGAATCGCGATCTCCAGTAATTCCGGGAAATCTATCTGACACACATTATCCTGGTAAAATTTTTAGCAACCTTTTTTTATATATAGAAATTGGTTATACGATATATACAATCACAACAAATATGTTTAAAAAATGAGCAGGACAACGTTGTTATTATCCGAAATGTAGTTCACGATGTATATCTTAGTATGTGTATACATAGTTTGATTTCATAGCGGCTATATTAGTTGCTATTGTGATTGCATTGAAATGCAGCTTGTACCAGAATGTTCTTGCTATAGCATAAGGCACGAGAAACTTAGGGAACTGCACCACTTTCGGAACCTGCCAGAAACTGATACTAACCTGTTGAAATTTACATCAGTCGCTTCGTCAACATGTCCTCTTCATGTTTTGCGATCATAAGAAAGGCATTTTTAATTAAATTCCTGGCAACTTTTCCGGAATGTATGATCGCAAAACGTGAAGAGGACATGTTGACGAAGCGACTGATGTAAATTTCAACAGGTTAGTACCAGTTTATGGCAGGTTCCGAAAGTGGTGCAGTTCCCGAAACTTATTTATTAGTAGTAATTATTACTAGTAATTTCACGATTACGATGTCACTGACGACGCGTATCGCGATGTAAACTACTCCCACAACAAGAAATTCTGGGCCAGGCTGCATTTCATTTTAACGACTATCTTCGCTAATATTGCCGCTAAAAATCAAATGATGGAAACAAACACATAAAATGCACTTATTACGCAAGATCCCTTTATTTCGGTATATTTTGAGTCACCATGTGGTTTTTTTTTCAAGATACAGTGAATGTAGAATTTCGCGTGCATTAGTCGCGTTTGAAGGTCTATGATGAAATTATAATTTATGCTACTGGAACTAGGAATCCATTGTAGATAATGCGCCGGCATAAACTTTACAATTACCATTCAGCAGAACAAATCCAAACAGGCAAACACCATTCAAAATTCGCACCAGCCGACAGAGACAATACTACCACTAGTATTGTCTCTGACTACCACACTGCAATGAATAGCAGCGACAACTAAACAGTGATAACACAGACAATAAATGAACATAACAAGATAATAAACATCGTTAGAATACAAAGAGATCATTGTTCAAACACGATTAAACGGATTACTTATCAAGAATAACTGTTTCATACTTGAGTAGTTCTCAGCTCATTATTTACTATTTATTTATTATTGTGACCAACAATTTTCTTTATGTTGGTACTTCGACAGCGAATACATCAAAATGGCGTCACTTCAATGCCAGTCAGTGGTGGAATCGCAGTCTAGGATTAAATCATCCAGAACATGTATATGATCATTATACTTCACTATAACGCTACTCCAAGTCGCTCGCAGTATAGCGTTACAGCACTTTTTGAGTGAAATTTTTGAGGTATGTATATATTTTTCAGCTCTAAGAGCAACATATATTAAATAGTATCACCCAACGAACATGTGCAACAGTTTTCAGATCATAATGACAATTCCTTGATTAGTCCAACTGATTGTATTGTATTGTGTTTAATGAGGTGTAAAACCAGTGTGATGTTTTTTTTTTAATGATATTGGTTGTTTTATTGTTGTCATGGAGTTGTTGCAAGCTGCGATTATTTTTTAGTAACAGCATTATTTGTTTTGGTTTCTGGGGTTAATGCTCTGCCCTCACATTCAGGAGGAGGAGGTTCGAATCCCCTTCCAGGAATCCAGATTTGGGTTTTCCATGCTTTCCCCAAATCACTCCAGGCAAATGCTGGGACGCTTCCTTCAAAAGGCCATCATCAAACTCCTTCCCATTCCTTTTTCCCAGTCAATTCCTGCCTCAAATGACCTCAATGTCGTTGAGGCGTCAAGCCATAAGTAAAAAAAAAAAATCTGTTCTTATATTAATGTAATTCTTATTCCCCAATGGTATCATAAATTCATTTACAACTCGATTCTTTTTACGAAATAAAGTATAATATAGTAATTTTACTAAGTGTAATTTTGAGTTGCCTACAAATATACATGGTACACACTGATTCTGGAGTATACTTTGATATTGGGTGAGGAATGACGAGTGATTTATGAAAGTGATTAGAGGGCCATGACAGTAACTTAGTAATGCAGGAATAATCAAGTTGAAATGTCTCTCTGTGTATGTAAGCAAATCAAGGAGTGGAATAAGTCGTTGGCAAAGGTGCCAAGAAATGTGGGGTAATATCTAGATCGCGATACCGCTGCAACCACTTAGCGCCTCCCGATGTAAACACTTCCCGATGGACAGAGTATGACGTCACTGTGTTTCCGTGTGTGACGTTTTCAGCCTTCGATCGATTTGATAAATTCACGTTAGGCCATAGAACGTAACCAATACTACTAATAATTTAAAAAAAAAAATTACGGATTAAAGTTAAAGAAAATTATTACTTGCACAATTACTAATATTATTATAATATGTACAACATTCCAAACTGATAATTGATATCGTTCATTAGCGTTAACGTTATTAGTCACAATTCCTTTGATTTGTATTTGATTCCGTTCGTCTATATTTCGTCGCGTGGCTGAAATTACTATTAAAATCATTCATACGAAATAAAATATTTATAAAAACAAGATTTCGTCAATAACCGTTTGTGTTTAGGTTGAAACGCAGCCTGGACCATACTAACAGTGATAGATACGATTTGGAAATTGGGTTTCAGCAATATCGTGTGCGACGGTTACTATGGTCCAGGCTGCATTAAGCTGTAAACAACGATAGATACGACATTAGGTATCCGCAATAAGGTGTTTGATAGTTACGTTTCAGTGTGGTCCAGGCTGCATCAAAACCTCGTCGCAAATGAATTTATTCCTGTACTACTGGTGCAAAATTAATGATTTCGTGATATAAGACGTATTAGTGATGGACTACTTTCCGTGGAAAGCCGCTTTTGTGACATTTAAAGCTGCGAGCAGAACGTATACGTCACATTCAGCATGGTAGTGACGTCATATTCTCGCCATCCGGAAGTGTTTACATCGCGAGGCGGTAAGTAGTTGCAGCGGTATCGCGATCTAGATATTACCCGAAATGTGTTGGAAAGATGTGTTATTGGCAAAATCATACCTTAAAATTGGGGCCCTAAGAAAATAATCATATGATTGAAGTTTCTCTCGATGTTAAGAATTATAAAGGCCTCTCGTATGACTGGCCGAGTGAGCAGGGTGTTTTCACACGATATTTCGGCGATCGGAGTCTCTGTCACCATCTTCTGGTGAAGCGAAAGAAAATAATCATTGGCCTTGATTTAGGATTTTACTTTGAAACAAAGTACATTAAATACTTTAAGGTATTAACTTGGCGCTGCCATGATGATAAGATTTAGGCATTTGATCTTCCAGTTTAGTATCGTTTTAACCCGTATACGTGTTGATGCAGTTTAAAATAACTGGAATCAATGAAACGTATGTCAGAAGAATAATGTAAATAAAAAATTACTTTCGTTGCAGATAAAATGAGTCAACAGAGAAGCTCTTCACCTGGTGCCGGTAGTCAGAATGAAGTAGGTGAAGGGCCATTTGGCGACCGTCCTCTGAAACGGGAGAAATTGGACACAGTGAGTACTGTTAAGAATTTTAGTGTTCAGAAGCAACGTTCGCTTTGTCAAGATGTATGTCTTGCTTTTTATTATAAGCTTACTAAACCTACATATACAGAAATTATGCCATTCAATTATTATTAACATTACGGTGAGAAGTGTTATACCCATTGTTTCAATTTGACCACCTATTTCTTGCACACCTCGTAATAAATAACGATCTCATCAGTTGTGGAATTGGAAATCTCATTAATCCGATGGTGTGTCGAGGATGATTAGGAGCTGTGTATTTTGGGAATATTGGTGCTTTACGAAAACTGTTGTGCTCCTGTTCCAACATAGGTTCTCAGACCACCTCTACAGACTAAGAGCAACGGGTTTGCCTTAGTGGTCACCCCACTGGCAGTATGGTAGCGATTTAAAACCTGAAAGACGTGCCCAACTAATGTCCCGAGGCTGGAAGCTAGCAGGCTACCATAGACCCAAGATCCCCGAGCGGGTATAGGATCATGGGTTGATAGATCAGATTCTCTTACTTGAATATGGTTATTCAAGACGGATTGCACCACGAGAGGGCTTAGCACTTCTGTGGAGCTTATGCGAGCACTAGTAATGGCACAGGGTTTGGATTAAGGAAGTATACAGGGTGGTCAGAAATTCACTGATCGGCTGGTAATGGCAGTGTTGAGGATGTTGCACTAACAAAATAAATACAAAAAAAAAAAACTAGTAAAAGTCGTACCGTTTCTGAATTATCTACAGCTAAAGTTGGCCAATAAGAGTGCTGCGCGGGCGAATTCAAACAGCCTTCAACAGGCGGTGTTGCCAAGCATACTCAAGGCATGGGACCGCCAAAGAAAGCGAAAAGAAAAACTCTTCAGAAGCGGGGATCAAACCTGCAACCTCCAGTTTGAGAGTTTGGCGTCTTACCGACTACGCTGCCAACGCACTACAATTTCTTTGTTTTTAGGAGTCACTAGGGCGGACTGTTTGTTAGTAATCGGTCACTGATTAACAGCCCCACTCTCCGATGGCTCGGTCGGCCTATATACCTCTGGGAACGAGATTCAAGTGTTGCCTAAAAAGTTCAGCGCGGCGACTGCTTACCCTAAAACTGTTTTGCGTACGCCCTCAATCTGATGAGGCACTGATGACCGTATTAGGCCTCGTATCCACTTGAGCACGCTCAGGCGAATGAGCCGCTCAGTGAAGCGAGCGGCTCAAGTGTGGTCGCCTGAGCACGCTCGTAACGAACCACAGCGAGTGCACTCGGGGCGAGCCAATCAGGAGTCGTTTTTTTAGAATGCTCAAAGGCGACCCAGTGTGTGTTCGGCACTCAGTGTGGATGGTATTTGACGGCTTCTACAATGAGCGCGAGCACGTGGGACAAAGAAACTTGCTTAACTCTAATTGATGCATATGAATCAAAGAGGGTGTCATGGGATAGCTCCAGTATTATAAATGAACTAAAAAATAAGGTGCAGGGCGTGAAATCAGCGAGATATTAAACTTTAGTATTGATGATGTAAAGAAAAAAATAACAAGCCATTCAGGCGAGAACGATCAAAACAGAAGAGAACTTCTATAACGGGAAGTGGTATTTTTTTTTTTTTAATAGTATTTCTCGCAGCTGAACGGATTTTGATTGAATTTGGTGTTACGTAATTCAGATCCCAAATGCCTAAAAACAAATTGTGCCAGGTTAATTCATCTGTGACAATATAATTGTTTTACCTAATTTTTATTAAAAACTTGAAATCAATGCCATAGTAAAAAAAAATATAAAAATAACCTTTAAATGTATATTTTTAAACACAAATAAAAAATAGGTACCAGCGTTTATATAATTTTGGAGTGACTGAACAGTGCCATCACAGACTACCCGTACTAAACGGATGATGCTTTGTTTATATACTTTGAATATATACTGCAGGCTAGTGTAGGGACTTCCTGAGGCTAGGAATCTTAGTTATTATTAATTTTATCTTCTGGTGGGATCGCCTCACGCATAGGCGTATCGTGCATTTTAATATTAGGTCCTACTAATGCCAGCAAATGTTCGAAATCGATGTCGTAAAGTTTTGAAATAGTTCATTGTCTCCTTCTAAAGTCAATTCACGAATTAAATTATTAAGATAATTTCTTTCCTGACGATGACTTTCTCTAATCCACCTACTTGGTAATTTTCTTCTCTGCTTTGACATCGTATGGATAATAATAAATGCCGCGCGTACACGTGACTACACGTCTATAGCCGAGCGTTTTCTGAGCACTGAAACCAGGCGCGTGCGACCAGAATTTCCTTTTCCTCAAGCACGCTCGAACGAGCGCACTCGAATGAATGAGCGGCTCATTCACCTGAGTGTGCTCAAGTGGATACGAGGCTTTAGGTGCGGTTACTCACTCAACTTCTGATGTTTAATGCAAGAGGTTGACACAGAAACTGCTTAATGTTTAAAAAAATATAAGATTTTTGTTTTATAACTTGTAAATTAGTCGAATAACTCGCTGTCACCGGTGTAGATCAGTTGTACCGAGTTGGGCGAACGTTGAAGTGATCGTGGGGGGGGGGTGTTACTGCTCCGAGGCAAAATTAAGGGGCGTTGAGGACCAACAACCACTCCCCTGCTTTCTGGTATTATTTCTGACTTTAAGCTCTGCGTCACAGAAGTTTTTATTTGCATTACAATGAAAATATATATACCGAGCATGATGGGTGAACGGGAAATGTTCGGGAGGGCACGGGTTCGAATCCCTGTCCGGGCATCCAAATATGGGTTTTCCATGGTTTCCCCAAATCATTCTAGGCGAATGCCGGGATGCTTCCTTTAAAAGGTCATGGCCGAATTCCTTCCCGTTTCTTGTCCCCAGTCCTATCCTGCCTCTAATGACCCATTGACGAGGCGTAAAGCAGTAAAAAAAAAAAAAAAAATGAAAATATATAGCCAGCAGAGGAATTTGTGAATTCAAGAACTGAGCAGAAGTAGTTTTGTAGAGGGTGAAGTATATATTTGATTTATTTATTTATCTTATGCCCATAGCATGTAATTAATAATACAATTGTATTACTCTAAGAAAATTTTACACTAAATTATAGTTAAAATTCAAAATCGACATAGTGCAGCAAATGTTATGCTTCATTTGAAATGTGTATGACGTCTTTCGGTGATCCCCTAAAGGCCCGAAGTGGGCAATCGAAGGTCATGTGACAGCTGGTGGGTGAGCGGTTAATGTTCTGGCCTCGCCTTCGGGAGGACGTAGGTTCGACTTCCCATCCAGGCATCCAGATTTGGATTTTCCATGGTTTCCCCAAATCACTCCAGGTGAATGGCAGAATGCTTCCTTCAAAAAAGGCCATGGCCAAATTCCTTTGCGTTCCTTGTACCCAGTCCCATCCCACCTCTAATGATCTTAGCCTTCGAATAGGCGTAAAGCTATACTAAAAAAATATCATTCCCCACATGTGAAGGGATGAAGCAGATTATCTGTCGCCAGAGCTGCCTAGGTTTTGCACGAAAGGTCGAGTCCCTTTAGTGACTGTTGATTGGGAGTACTGTTGCGGTGGGGCTGAGGCTATCCACTTTGTTCTCGGCACTTCTCCCATGAAAATTGTTAGATATAAGTTGTTTTGCTGTTTTTGTGCTTGATTATATATTTGATTGAGGAAAGGGGGGGGGGGGGGAGTGATAAGCAGGTATTAATATGAAAGATAAGTCTTTCCCGGCGTATTTTTGATACAAATTCTCCGCGGGTTTGCCGCCGGATTACATTTTCTAATTTCATTAGAAAATGTAATCCGGCGGCAAACCTGCGAAGAATTTGTATCAAGCAGGTATTAATTTATATACTGAAAGAGAGAAATAATTACCACAGCTGATGATATTACAGAGAGGAACAAAAAAACCATAAAATAATCATAAAAAATTCAGGTATAAAAATGACACAACTGCTAAGTTAAATTTTAGTTTGCGAGTTTGATGTTAGTGAATATGTTATAACTTAGTATTCATAAGTTAGTGGAGAAAATAATGTAACAGTGTTTTTTGTTTATGATCATAGCTACAATAAAACACGATTGTAAAAAAAAATAATATTTGTTGCACAATGTATCATAGTACCTTACTTGATTTTATTTGTGTGTATTCAGTATAGTACTTGCTTGGTGCTGGAATTTTGTTTCTGTGAGCCTTGATTCATTCTTATTTCCTTCCATTTTTGAAAGAAGAGCTGTTAGATTTGTGTCTGAAAATAACCTCAGAACCTAATCGGTAACTGATATGATAAAGGAACCGGAAAGGAATTCGTTGGAAAACAGCAAGAGGGGGAAGAGACTCGAAGTGTGAAAGGTTGTGTGCAGATATTGGTGGAAGAATTAAGAGACCTGTATGGAAGAGAAAAGATCACAATGGCACTCAATTTCAGGCATAAGGGTGTGAAAAGTTTTTTTTAGGTAAGGGCTTTGGGGATTGGAATAAATTATCAACAGAGATGATGAATAATTACCACAAATGCTGTAACAATTTAAAGTTGAAATTTGTAGAGCGAAAAAGCTGGTTGGTATAGGAGAAGGGGAAGATGGGTGTGTAGGGAAATTGCTGCTGGAGCGTGTGCTTCATCACAATTAAAGTAGAAATTTTAGATGAGTCAGTTTTTTTAATTCACCATGCATAGGAAAAACAATTTGTTGTTGGCTATTTCTTGCTCTAGATAAAACTTATTCTTTTGCAGTAGCATATAGTAAATTATAGCTTTAGTTACATACAAGCTGGTACCCATGACTTTGTTCATGTTTGTAAATAATTTGGATTGACAGCTACCGACATCTAACCACCATAGTGCACGATGGGAGACTCGATGCTATTACCACACACAAACACCAGTCATCTGCGCTATGTAGTTCAGGCAGCAAAGTAAAATATGCGGAGGCACATGTCTTTGGTCGAAATACAAAAATATCCTTGATTGACCACCTTCAACCACCATATCTCCCACACTCCCACAGTTACCGAAATTCGGCCAACATTGTGATTGAAAGGTGACTCTGTGTTACTACCATACACAAATGCCAGTGATCTGCGCTAGATAGTTTTCACTGAAGTGATACACCATGACACATATGTCTTAGGCAGAAATATGAAAGTGGCGCAGGTCGACCACTTTGAACCCCCATATCTCCCACACCTCCATAGCTACCGACATCTAACCACCATAGTACACGATAGGAAACATGATGCTACTACCACACACAAACACCATTGGTCTACGCGATGTAGTTGTGGCAGAAAAGTGACATATGCGGAGACACATGTCTTTGGTCGAAAAACGAAAAAATCCTTGATCAGCCACTTTCAACCACCACATTTCCCACACTCCCACAGTTACTGAAATTCGGCCAACATTGTGATCAAAAGGTGACTCTGTTACTACCACACACGAATGCCAGTGATCTGTGATAGATAGTTTTGGCTGAAAAGTGATACGCCATGACACATGCATCTTTGGCAGAAATATAAAAGTGCCGCAGGTTGACCACTTTCAACCCCCATATCCCCCACACCCCCACAGCTACCGTCATTTAACCACCAGAGTGCAAGATGGGAGATTCACTGCTACTTCCACACACAAACATCAATGGTCTATCCTATGTATTTGTGGCAGGCTAGAGAAATATTAGGAGATACGAATTTTGGTTGGACGATGAAAACACCCTGCACTGACCAACTTTAACCACCATGTATCCCACATCCCCACAGCTATCGACATTCAGCCAACGTTGTGCACGACAGGAAACTCCACGCTACTTCCACACACAAACACCAGTGATCTGTGCGAGGTGGTGGTGGCTGAAAAGTGGAATATAGGAAAACACACGTCTATTTGTATATATATATATTTATTATTATTTTTCCTTTCAGTGTTCGCAGCTGCCCGTGATGGAGGTTTCTGCAGAGAGTGATCTCCCTCCCACAAGAGCCAGCATCAGTGATCTCCCTGACGAGATAATAGTCAGGATCCTGTCTTACTCGACATTCGAAGAGTTGACGGGTGTCACGCAGAACGTCTGCAGCCGATGGAGAGGTCTGTCCCACGATCCTTCACTATGGCGTGACAAGGAATTCTGTATCGGGTGAGGAACATTGTCTTGTCTGTTCATTTTAATACCACTTATACTGTACATGAAATGTTCTCGTGAAACTATCCGAGCGAGAACGTTTGTAAAGCACAATGTGTCTGCCGCCATTGTTAAGTGATGGCAGAGTATACGACCGCCGAAACATTGTGCTTTACAAATGTTCTCGCTCGGCTAGCTTCACGAGAACATTTCTATATATAATGCCGAGAAAGCCTACACTCCTATATAGCACTTGTATGATGTCTATATATTTATCTCTGCTGGAGATAAGCACTTTCTACCTGTATAAACTAAGCAATTTTTTGAACTTTTGATGCAGAATTGGCTTAGTAGTTAAATGATGGAGATTCATTGGTATACCTTGCAGCTGTGTACAATTTGTGCACTATTTTGCACTTATACTATGACAGATGCTCTATTTTGATTTTGCTGGTGGAAAAAGTGGTGAGGTGTGGGGAGCAGTCACTATGAACTGTATGATTATCTGCATATAATTTCAAGTTTCAAGCTGGTGGTTTTACAGTAATTTTTTTTTGTGATTATATAAAAAAGATTACTCTTTTTATTCGGTTTTTTTAGTGCGGTGTAAGGCTGTTTTTTTTTTGAAGCTATGATTGTGGGCCAGCCCATCATAATTCCACTCAGCAATTGTATATTAAAATATCCTTGGATATCAAATATGCTTCATTTTAAGGGTCCAACATAACTACTGAGCAAAAGATGGTTGCTGCAGGTCATTTCTTTTTTTCTTCCATTCTGAACCGAGCGTGGTGGGTGAACAGTTAACGTCCTGGCCTCACATTCGGGAGGTCACGGGTTCGAATCCCCTTCCAGAAATCCAGATTTGGCTTTTCCATGGTTTCCCCAAATCACCCCAGGCGAATGCCGGTATGGTTCCTTCAAAAACGCCATTGCCGAATTCCTTGTCCCCAGTCCCATCCCTCCTCTAATGACCTTAGCTGTCGACAAAGCGTAAAGCCATAGAAAAAAAAATCCATTCTGATTATTTGATACAGACAGCATACAAGTGAACCCTGCATGTTTATCGATGACCTTTCAGTTCAACATTGAATGAGTGAAAATATTGGCATACACTGATGTGGAAAAATCAAAGAAAGTTTGATAGACACTACATATATGTGAGTATATTTAAAGAATTTCAGAAATAAATTCTTGTTAAAAACTGGTAATGTAAATACCTTGGCATGACATTTAATAACAAATTCAACTGTGCGCGACACATTGGACAGGTAGTTGGAAAAGGTTTCAAAATCCTGCACTTGTTGGAGAGAGTGATGAGGGATTGTAGCAGATAAGTGACAGAATTGGGTTACAAAACTTTGGTCAGACCGTTGTTTGAATATGGTAGTGTAGTATGGGACCCTCATTTTGAGCATCAAATATGTGAATTGGAGTGGATGCAAAGAAGGGCTGCTAGATTTGTTTCTGGAAATTATCGCAGAATGCAATCAGTGGCGGATATGATAAAGGAGCTGGAATGGGATTCATTGGAAGACAGGAGGAGGATGAAAGGAATGTACAAGGTGTATATTGGTGATGAGGAGTGGAAAGACATTGGTGTAAAAATGAGGAGAAGTGCTTGGAAGGGTAAAGATGGCCATCACCACAATCTGGTATAAGAGTTTCTTTTGTAGGCCAGGGTGTCAGCGATTAGAATAAATTACGAAGAGAGATGACAATTAATTTACCTAAAATACTAAAAGATTTTAAAGTTGAAGTTTGTAGAGGGCAAAAGTAGGTGGGTAAAGGAAAGGGGAGTGGATGTGTATGGAAAATGCCACCAGGGAGAGTGCACCATTTGCAATTGAAATTCTCTCATTTGCTTTGCAGACATGGCGGTACTGTCTGCTTTTCGCCAATACCAACTTCAGCCTCATTTTGGTATGACTTGTACAAATTCAGAAGAATAGCTTGCACAGTAGTTGTCATTTCTGAATTATCCATTTCTGTAAAGAGCATAACAGCAGACTGTATAATAAATAGCAACTTTTATATACTGCAAACTATTTGTTTGGAGAAGCACACAGTCGAAAATGGTATCAGATCTCCTTCCAGGTAAAAAAAACAAATAATATTTGACCATACAACCAGAAGAAGTGACATAAGTATTTACATATCAAATTAGGTCAATGACAGAAGATCTAATGAGTGTAAAATTTATGCCACAAGTTGTTGGCATAGATAGGTTATAAATGGGATTGACCACCTCTTCAAAATAATCCTTCTTTACAGGGGCGGATCCAGGGGGAGGGGGTGGCTTGGGGTTCAAGGCTCCCCCCCAAAAGCATCTGGGTCCACCTACATTGTAATTCTGGAGGCTTTTTTTTAGCTGTCCTAATCTTTTCCAAGGAGACTCTAAAGAGAGACTCTTGCCCCAACTCAATCCCCCTTCTCCAAACCTAAATCTGCTCAAGGCCCCCCCCCCCCCAAAAAATCAAAATCCGCTCAAGCCTTTCACAAACAAAAATCGTGGGTCTGCCCCTGCCCCCTTACAATTGGTGCTGAAGGGGAGTATAATAGGTTACGCTCGCAAACACATTTTACAATTTGTTTAATTGGTAGCACTAATCACCTCTATAAGTGCACTGTCTGTGTTTTGCAGTCTGACTGTAAATTTTATTCTAGTGAGGAAGTGTCATATAAATTTTATTAGTTTTCCTTACCAATTCTTTTGTGTGAATGTGTTGCTGTTAAATTATACTTGGAAATTATTCTAAGAAAGGTTTCTCAAAGATTTTTACATTTGAGATTGGCATAGGAATACAATAGCTTTGTTGCTACAGTTGTACTGAGATTATAATAATAATCAAAGATTAAAGTTTTATGGATATATTCACAGACTCCCAGCAACAAGACCTCATTTGCAAAATTGATGTACATTGAACAGCTAAACCTATGCCCTGGGTTCAGCTGATCCAAAAAGACCTAGAAACATCCCACATCAACTTATGGACACACACACATACAGACAAAAAATTACCAAATGGGAAGTACTGCCGGTGAAGTCACTAAAAGACCGTGGACGAAGTGGACTAAAGGAAGGAAGAGAATCCGTGGAGGAAATATGAGAACGGGAACTCAGAAAACTAATTTGTTAAGGCTATGCGTGATCTGACGTGGTCCAATTGCGGATAATAACAATACAATAATCAAGGTTCAAATCCCCGTCCGGGCATCCAGATTTGGGTTTTCAGTGGTTTCCCAAATCACTCCAGGCGTATGCCGCGATGCTTCCTTCAAAAGGCCATGGCCGAATTCCTTCCCATTCCTTGCCCCCCATCCTTTCCCATCTCTAAAGACCTCGCTGTTGAGAGACATTAAGCAGTTAAAAAACAATAATCAAAGATGGTTCTTGAGTTCTCCGATATTTCTTTTTTCCCCAGCTTGGATTGTTCTGACGACGAAGCAGTGGCCATGCTGCAGCAGATGCCACAGCTGCGCTCTCTGGTAGCGCGTCGCATTGTCGAGTCGTCGGTGATCAAAGCTCTGTGCGACAACTGCCCCCACCTCACCACTTTAGAAGTCGACGCCTCTCAGCATATCGGCACCTCTGTGAGTTGATGCTAACACTTTAAAATTTTAATGCACCAATTTAGGTGGCATTCATGAATTACTTAATGCAATTTGGGGGGGAGGGGGTCTTGTAAAACGTTACGGTGTGTTACAGAGGTGGGAGGGACTATTGGAACATCGCGTTACGTAACTTTTTTTTTTATTTTAGTAAAAAAACAGGGAATTAAAATCTCCCAGGTTGGCAACCCTTTTAGTTTGTTTTACGGGGAATCCCTCTACTGCATTGTACGTCATTTATATTTTTGTTCTACTAAGTTGGTAACCATTTTCGTTTATGTTTTACGGGGAATCCCTCGACTGTATTATAAGTCTTTTTTTATTTTTTTTTTCGTTTACACAGAAGCACAACCCTCTTCGTCTGCTCTCCGGATGCCAGTAATGAAAAGAGTCCGAGTGGCTGGCAAACCCGTGTACAGAGGAGCAGTAATTCCAATTGATTTTTTAACGTGCCTATATATTTGATTTATTGCTAAATAAATTACATATTACTTAAAAATCTCTTTTTTATTTATTATTACTGCAAACGCGATTAAAACAATAACAAAGGCATTTTAGCGCCTTTCCAGTACTTTGCGCAACATGATTGTGACTTTTAGGTAAAATTGGTCACTTGGATGTTACGTAACGTTTAGGGAGGGGGAGAGGGTACAGAAAGACGTTACATAGGGGGGAGGGAGGGTCTAAAATCTTCAAAAATTGCATTACGTAATACTTGAACGCCACCTTTATCTGCACGTTACATAAGTCAAAAGTTAAACTTATATTCCCAGCAATTATTTCACTAAATAACATTTTGTACGTAAATCACAGCTTCAACACTCAAAGTGTTGTCCTTAAAAAATAAAGCTAGTGTATAACTCTTCTTTTTTAATCCTACTACCTTTTGTGTTGCTATGAGATTGAGTACAACCTTTTCTTTTATGAAGATAACATTATAGAAAATTATTGAAATGACAGAATATTAGTTTTTTTTTTTTTTGAGGTACTGGTTGAGAAGGCAATACTTTTTTTTTATTCAAATAACTTGAGTCTTCTTGGTTAAATTACTTTTGTTTTATAAATAATTGTTTTTCAGGTCTCATTTTATATAAAAACTTGGATAGTCAATTTTAATAAAAGGCTGAACTTGGTCATTTTACTGAGCGTGGTGGGTGAGTGGTAACGCTCTAGCCTCGCATTCAGGCATCCAGATATGAGTTTTCCATGGTTTCCCCAAATCACTCCAGGCGAATGCCGTGATGCTTTCTTCGAGAGGCCATGGTCAAAATCCTTCCCATTCCTTACCCCCTCCCCCCCAAATCCTTTCCCACCTCTATTAATGAGGCGTAAATCCTTAAGCAAAAAAAAAAAAAAAAAATTGGTCATGGAAATCTTAGTTATTAGTTCCTGTTTATTTATTTTTGATGTAGGTGCATTTCTTAATTCTCTAATTGCTGTTATAGTAAGCCAAATAATATGGGATCACCTTTATAACCCAAGGCAGTGATTGTATTAATGTGAATGTGATGGAAGTTTTATTTTAGAGCAGAAATGTTAGCTTTTGTCGTTGCAGGAGAGGGAAGGACTTTTAAAAGGGTTTTTACAATAAAAGCCTTCACTTGCAAATTAACAGCAACCAGGGATATTTTTGAAATTGCATGTTGAGTGCACAGTATAATAGCTGAGGAAGTGCTATGAAATTAATGTCCAGAACACATTAGTTAAGTTTCTTTTTCATGGGATTTTATTCTTAATAAAATATGGAAAAACTTTACAACTAAAAAAAATGTGGAACTACAAGTACTTTTAAATAACATATTGCCAATAGAAAGTAACAAACTTAAAAAATTAAATTGCTGATGGTTTCTGCTGTACCCATGAATGCTAATTGTCACCATGGCCTAAGTGAAATTTCAACTTAATTAAAACTTACGCTAATTTTGCTACTTGAAAAAAGTTTATACATTACGGTTTATTTGCATTTTGAAATATTTTACTGGCCCCTTTTCTTAGTAGTCTTTGTTCACGTTTGCTGTACGTGAGTTATTAGGTTATTCAGAGTGGACATATGACCAAATATTTTACCGATTTGAGTATTCTGGCAATTCATTTCTTCAGAGTTGCTCAACTATTTAATAATCTGGAATCTGTATGAAGTTCTCTGGCTGATACAGATACTATGACCAAAGATTACTTTATGAATGTTTCCACACCTCAATAAAACTCTGTGATGTTTTTGAAACAAAGTGGAATTCTTCAAATTTTGACTGAGCGTGGAGGGTGAGTGTTTAACGCTCTGGCCTCGCATTTGGGAGGACTCTGGTTCGAATCCCCGTCCGGTCATCCAGATTTGAGTTTTCCATGGTTTCCCCAAATCACTCCAGGTGAATGCAGGGATGCTTGCTTCAAAAAGGCCATGGCCAAATTCCTTCCCGTTCCTTGTCCCCAGTCCCATCCCGTCTCTAATGACCTCAATGTCGACGAGGCGTAAAGCCATAAAAAAAATCAAATTTTGCAAAAGATCTTTTAGGATGAAATATAAGTCAAGTTGGAATTTTGGCTAGTTCGTGTCCATGACCTTTGAAACAATTATACGATAGTGCAATCGGCCCTGCCCATATTTAATGGATCTATTAATACTTCGAGCTCAAGCGATTTTATTCACCTTAAGGGTGAAACACAGGTGAAGTTAGTATTTGGTCAGGTCAGGTCAACCTGTTACAATCTTTGACCCTAAAAACTGGAATTATTCTAGACATGTGACGATACGCAAAAAGACTGTCACGGACTTTAAGATCATGAATTGTTGCAGTTTTTCCATATTAGCAATCATTTAACAATTTAATAGAAATAGGTGCTTCTTTTGTGGGTGTTAATACTAGTGTTGTGAAGGAAATTGGATTTACTTTCTTAAATTTTAGCACTGTTGTTAAAAATTGAAATATAGATTGAATATATATGACGTAATTCTTGAGTGACAGTTGTTAATGTTTAACTTTGTTAGAAAACATGTTTTATGTCCGAGGATGTGTGCCATATTGACAGTGGTTTGGTCTGACATGGGAAAAGATTTTATACATTGAGTTTTAGTTGGCTGAGCATAGTGGGTGATTGGTTATGCTATGGCCTCTCATTCAGAATGACGCCGGTTCGAATCCCCGTCCGGGCATCCAGATTTGGATTTTCCATGGTTTCCCCAAATCACTCCAGGTGAATGCCAGGTTGCTTCCTTCAGAAGGCCATGGCCAAATTCCTTCCCTTTCCTTGTTCCCAGTCCCATCCTGTCTCTAATGACCTCAACGTTGACGAGGCGTAGAGCCATAAAAAAAGAAAAATTTAATTTAAGTTCTTGTCATCTCTCTCAAATGTACCGGGTGTTTCAAAAATGACCGCTATATTTGAAAAGTCAATAAAAACTAAACGGGCAGCGATAGAGATACACCGTTTCTTGCAATATGCTTGGGACAACAGTAAATTTTCAGGCAGACAAACTTTCGAAATTAGTTACAATTTCAACAACAGATGGCACTGCAGGCGATTTGAAAGATATACAAGTAAACACAGTCTGTGAGTTCGCCATTCTGTAAGTCGTCTTTCTGCTGTAAGCGTGTGCTGTTCACAGATTACAAGTTTGCTGTGAAAAAATGGTTTACTCCTTACAATAATCGTACTTTAGACTTTTACAGACTGCAGCGCCATCTGTTGTTGAAAATTGTAACTAATTTCGAAAGTTTGTCTGCCTGATAATTTACTGTTGTCCCAAGCATATAGCAAAAAACGGTGTATTTCTATTGCTGCCCGTTAAGTTTTTATTGATTTTTCAAATATACCGGTCATTTTTGAAACACCCTGTATATGCAGGGAAGGGAGTGAAAATTGTAGGTATCTGTACACAGATTTAGTCATTTTGTCTGTCGTACATCCTCACACTGACTAAGCTTTTATACTAATGAACTATTTTTTAACCACAACTGACCAACCAAAGGCTTGTTTATGATACTAAATATGTAGGACAGCCATACTGTTGCATTTCTTCTCTTAGAAAAGCACACTAATGCTCACGGATGGTGGGATTTAGTACATTTACGAAAATGTTTGAAGCAGCAAATTCTGCTGACGCGGTCGCCAGTGATTCTGCTTATTAACACACTTTACCGTGTCAAGAAGAATCACACAAAAAAAAAAAAGAATAACAAAATTAACTTTTGTAAGTTTGATAGAGTTCAAATCTTAACCAACACCAGTCGTGATCATATATTACATCGGACTTATATATATATATATATATATATATATATAGATGTACCCGAAGGTTGCAGAATCCTCAGTTAAAAACGGTTCACATTAACAATCCTTTATAAATCACACTCGCATTCTCACAACCGAAAATAGTTCAACATTAAAAAAGGGAGTTCGATAAAAACTCGCACATGGGTGGCGTGCCCGATGAGCTCGGCTGCCCCAGGAAGACTAGCCGGTGCCACATGTTGGGTTCGCGGGCGTTTTTAATTGACTTCCGGTAGCCGGCATGCACTCCGGGGTCTTCTATGGTACTCCCACGGACCGGCGGGAAATTTAACATCCACTCGGCCGTATTCCAAATAGCACAGCCGGTACTCGATCTCCCGGGCCACCGACTTTGGAAGCAGCCCCTATCATATGGCTATGCTACAATACCTTGTTATGGAACATGTAACATAACAAGCGTCTGCGCCATGTAATGTCTGTAGCAGACGCCATCTGTTAATAATATATCATCTTTGAGTAGCAGGGAGTCTGTCTTTGACCTCCGTCAGAGAAGGTCGCACGGAGTAACATTTTTGGACTAACAGTTGAAAGTGTGGCGGACTTGGAAAAGTGTATTATGTAGACGTGTAACAAGAGGAACTTATGATTTGAAATAGAATGTTTGTTTTAAGTGACTGCGTGGTGTTAAAAGAACGTTAATGAGTGTGGAGGATTTTGTTGATATTTGGAACTATTGTATCCCACGAACTTGTGATCTTCGGAGAAGTTCGATTCCTTATCTTAATTAATAATTTGTGGTGGTATTTTCCGTCGGGTTGTGGTAGCAGAATTTAATGACAAGAATAAAGTTTTGTGTGTAGAAGTTGCTCATAAACTGTGGAACTATTTTCATTTCATTAACCCGGCGATAGAATAATACCTAAAACCTGGCGACCACGGCAAAAGAACCTTTTATTTAATTAATGAGCATGTATGTGTCCTATAAGTGACTGAATAATTTAAAAACAGTATTCGACAGCTAGCCGTCAAACAGACAGTGAGCTTGCAAACAGCTGACTGATATAATGAGCTAATAATTTATTAATCATTGCATTTGACAAATACAGTTGACAAAGCTGGTAAATACCACAATTTCTTGATATGTTGTGAAAAGGGCAGTCAGAATATCTAATTTTGGGAATTCTGTGCTGATTTCTTCCCTGCCTTGCTCCAAAACCCTTCAAACGTCTAATCTACATCTATATATATACACAAAATTGTGGGTGGCAGAGGGTGCTCAGCACCAAAGCTAATCTCTTTGTTGTGCATTCCAATCCCTAATGGTACGAGGGAAAAAAGAATTCATATAAGAATCAGTGCGGCACCTTATTTCTCTAATATTATCTTTCCTGTCCATCCGACTCAAATAGGTTGCTGGAGGAAGTATTTCACTACACTCGTAAGTGAAAGTGGGAGTACACATGTTTACCAATAAGTTTAAACGAAATGTGTCTCGTCTATCTACCAGAGACTCCCAGCCTAGTCTACTAATCAGTTTCTGTGACGCTTTCATAAGGACTGTAGCAAGCGGTCACGAATCGAGCGGCTCTTCTCTGTACTTTCTCTATACTGCCAATCAACCACTTACGAAACGGATCCCAAATGGCACAACAGTAGTCCAAATGTGGACGCACAAGAGATTTGTACGCTATCTCCTTTGTTTGTTTATTACAATTTTTCAAGATTCGACCTAGGCATTGCAACCTATAATAAGCTCTACCTACTAACATGTGTAAGTCCCATTTCATGTTCCTTTGTACTGTTACTCCCAAATATTTCACTGAATCGACCATATCAATAACTGAACTGTTTACTTCGTATTTCTTAGCATTTGGATTCTTTTTGTTAGCTATGCACATTGTCTTGCATTTTTTTTACAATTTAGAGTAAGTTGCCACTCAGCGCACCTTGCTGAAATAACATCCAGATTGTGCTGAATTTTTAAGCAATCGGCCAAATTCCTTACTTCCCTATAAGTAACTGCATCATCATCAAACAATCCAAAAATGCTTTTCACTTTGTTTCCGAGATCGTTCATAAAAATTAATAAAAAAAGTGGTCCTGTTAGTAACGTAGATATTGTCGAGGTTTAAAGCCATAAGCAAAAAGTCCTATCTAGATAGCATCTTAGACTTTCTGGACCAAAAAGGACGCTTCAAATGGTTTATAGGAAAAGAAACTGTGTTTGATGACTGTGCTACATTGAACTGTATTTTTCTGCAGTTGCTGGAGAAGTTGGTGCAGAACTGTGCAAACATCCAGTCACTCAGCATATCGCACCACATTCTCCTTCGTAGACACCAGGCGCGGACTCTGTCGAAGCTCCGTAGACTGCAGTCACTGGACGTATCGGCACACAGCACGAGGAAGAGCCACGTCCATCTGAGGTCGTTTGCAGAGGGATGTCCCGAGCTCGCCACGTTGAAAGTGTCGCAGAACGTTAATATTTCACTTGAAGATATGGAGTGCTTCTTCAACATGAAGTGCAAGACGCTTACCCATCTCACGTTACCATGGGTCTCCTACAACAGGAGGTAAGCTCCAAGCTCCACTCTACAACTTGTAATTAATAGAAATCAGACCGATGCACGACATTATCTGATTTACAATATGATGCTACTGGAGAACTCTCCAATCTGATTTTATTTTTTTTTTTTTGTAATTTTGAATTGGATGCTTGATTCTTCGTATGGTTATTGAAAGTGAAAGGAACCATCATTTAGCACAGAGCTGAGCAGGCAGTATAGATACTTACAAAGAAAGAGACAATTTAATTGACTTAATGGGTTTCCTTCAGAATGTGTATTGGTGGAATGTATGGAACACCACATGTATGAGGGTAGGCTTGTAGAACATGAATGAAACGGATAGCAAGCAATATCAGGCAAAAGGTACATTAAAGTAAAATTCCTAAACTTCAAAATAAAAAATTTATTTTTCAAACCGTCTCTAAAGATCTCGCTGTTGAGAGACGTAAAGCAGTAAAAAAAAAATATTTATAACTTAGTCATCGTTAATGCTCACACATTTCTCCCAACAAGAAACAAGTTTTATTACTCTCTCACTGAGAAATTCTTCCATCTTTTCTTGAATCCGGACTTCATTCACCTCACCATCTGAGGTGTCTCTTGTAACGGCGCTGATTGATACCAAAAAGGCAATGACTTCATAAAATTATTTAGCATTCAATAAAGTTCAATTAAAGATTAAAATTCCACTGAGAATATTAAATATACGTGCTTTGAATTTCCTGTTACAACTCACTGGTCATTATCAACAAACAGGTGAACCCAAAACTTCTTGAAAAGTAGACGTCGCTTCGTGAGAAGATCAGGTTACCAATTCATGAACCTGTAATTTTCGGAAAGGAAGTTTAAACAACGACCCATGTAGATTGTATGACAGGTGTTGGTTTAGCTTAGTTATCATTTTATTAAAATGGAATTATGATAAACTGAGCCTTCCTTCATCGAAAATATATATATGAATTATTTCTGGTTCTAAAAAGAACGATTAAAGAAGTTAACAACGAAGCACGTTTCACTCTGGAGTAGAGGGGAAAAAAACAAAAGTTGCAAGGCACGAGATCGGGGGAGTAAGGAAGGGGTGAAATCTGTTCAAACTTTAATTTGCAGAGCCCCTACATTCGTCCCCGAAGTACCCATCGTGCACAGATTTTATGGTATCCCAATTGTTCAATACTAAGCCAACACATTTATTATTTATTCTAATATGGGTTCCAATACACTTTTGAGTGAATCGCTGATAATTTAGAATCAAATAATCGACAAGTTTGTGATGTTTATCATCTCTGGCAGTGATCAGATATCAACTGTATTTTTAATCAACAATGAAGGCTTTTCCAGGCTCGAAATTTCAAAGTTTTACTGCCACTGATATACAGTTTACCTATAAACAGCACCGGCACCATAAACAGCCTTTAAACAACAATAAATCTCACTTGGGAACCATCACACCTGTTCAGAACGGATTTCGATCCCCCGAGTATATGTTGAAGGGTATTTACTCCATATGTCTGGGTTACAATTATTACTTCAAAATTAGCCCTAGGTATCGAGAAATTAACGGGCAAAAATATATGAATATTTTTTAAATATTATAATTTTAGTACATTGTTTAAAAGTTTCAGCGTGGTGTATGCGGTAAGGTGCTTGCTTCCCAATTTGCGAACTCGGGTTCAAATCCCCTTACTGCCAAATATTTTTATTTATTTTTTTATGCAGTAATCATTGATTTTATTTAATTTAAAATTCATTTACGAATTTTTATTATGCGAAATAACAGACATTATGTTAGTTTCAAACATTTACATGCTACCACCACTGAACGGAAAATAAGTATAACTGTGGTAGAGGGGGGAAAACCCCAACCTTATGGCTGTAGTATATTTACTTTACGATATTAATTGTAGAGATACAAGTATAGAAACAATCAACATGAAATATACCTGTTTCATTAAAAAAAATAAACAATGATTTTCTAAAAAAAAAAAAAAAAAAGTTGGACTATATAGTCTGTAACATTTTGTTTTAAAAGTTATTTTGCATAATAAAAATTCGTAAATGAATTTTAAATGAAATAAAATCAATACTCAATGATTACTGCATATAAAAAAAGAAATAAAAATATTTGTCAGTATGGGGATTTGAACCCGGGTTTGCAAAATGGAAATATAATGCCTTACCACATACACCACAATGAAGCTATTAAACAATGTAAACAAATTATATTATTTAAAAGACATGCACATATGTTTGTGCATTAATTTCTCGATACCTAGGGCTCATTTTGAAGAAATTATTGTAACACACCCATATGTAGTAAATACCCTTCAACATATACTCAGGGGATTGAAATCCATTCTGAACAGGTCTGATGGTCTCCAAGTCAGTAGCAGTAATTTTCAGCAGTTAAAAATTCGATAACAGCTCAATGTGTAACTCACACTGACACAGCACTAGAACATGTCTCCATACTGGTGATGCAAACTAAAAAAAAAAAAAAAAAAATTCAGATTGTGAAAAAAAAAACAAGCCAACGGTTGCAAGAAAATGATTCATAATTACTGACAATGACTCAGTATCACTATATGCTGCGAGTTTAACAAGTATACAAATATAAGGAAAGCACAATAAGTAATAAAAAGAGGCAAAAACCATAGATAAGTTTTAAATTCCTAATTTTTTAAAAAAGATTCGTAGGTCTACAGGTAAATTTGTAGGAGCTGGCAGCACTAGTTCAAATAGTGAGTATCAAACCAAACAATGGTAGATGATGGATAATCTATTTTGGGAAAGCCACGTATAAATAGTGACTTCCCGCAGGGAACGTAATCGTGATTAATTAATTGGTGAGCGATTTCTCTCCTCACTCCCGCCGACCACAAGCACCCGAAATTCGGCAGCAGCGATTCGGCCAGTAATAGTGCAAAAAAAACAGAGATCCACTCACCTTATGATTGTAGCGTCGATTGGCATGTTCATGCTATAACATGACACCAGCTATTATTTGCAGCAAGATGCAACCAGGATGCACCGAAATCTGAGTTGTAAAACACTCTTTCCTCCGAAACTTGGCATAACTCGCCGACAGTCAAATAAATAGCTTAATTCGCTATGATGATTTGTACGCAAACTTAATCGTCGCGGACGTGAGCGTAACAACAATAGTAATCATAAAAAATCCCACATATATAATTTCCTTGTGGAACAAGGCACGCAAATATTGCATAGGCCAGTGGATATCTGAATTACGCCACTGACCTTTATTCCGCCGCGAACATAGATGCCCGCGGCCGACGGAAAGAAAAATAAGAAATCGCTCAACCATGCTCCCCCCCTTGAAAGTTCTTAGGACTTTCAAAAAATAAAAATAATTTTCCCCACATTATGGGATATTCTAAGTTGTGACATAAAAATTAAAGTAACTTTACTGATTTAAAGCAATAATGAAGATAGGGGTTGAGAGTAGGATTGACGAAATTAAAGGCTATTAATAAATTTGAATACATTAAAAGGAATGAAAAAATATTATTGTGTTGGTATGGGATAAAGTTTAACCACTGGACGCTTGAAAGTGCCGAATCGTGTCTTCACCATCGCCACCCGAGTGACATTGTCTGAACCAGGATAAGTTTTAATAATCACCCCTAAGGGCCAGTTCAAAGGGGGAGAATCATCTGCCCCACGATTACAACTGTACCCACTTGAACAGGGTTATCCGGTGTCGACCATTTATGTCTAACTTGCAGGGTGTGCAAATATTCAAGTCGCCATTTTTTCCAGAATGACTGGACCATCTGATCTAACAACTTCTTACGTTGGTTTAGATTCGAACAAGACATGTCAGCGGCCGGTAAGTACTGTAGTGGAGTTGACATCAAAAAATGTGCAGGAGTAATAACTTCTGGGTATGGATCCGACGACACTACATTTAAAGGTCGCGAATTCATAACGCATTCAATCTGAACTAGAACCGTTTGCAGTTCTTCATAAGTGAGAAGTTGATTTCCAATCACTCTAAATAAATGGGTCTTCAAACTCTTTATATTAGACTCCCACAATGCTCCGAAATGCGGAGCACGCGGAGGGATCATTTTCCACTCGATACGGCGACTACTTAATTCAGGTTTTAGAGCTTTGTTCAACTCTTCTAACTGAGCCTTGGCACCTACAAAATTAGTACCATTGTCTGAATATAGACAAGAAACAGGTCCTCGTCTTGCAATAAAGCGCTTGAATGCGGCTAAGTATGTATCAGACGTTAAGTCTGAGACCAACTCTATGTGTATAGCCTTAGTGACTAGGCACACAAAAAGACAAATGTACGCCTTTTGAGAGTGTTGACCACGGCGTCGTGTAAGGGTTATAGGAATCGGACCTGCGTAATCTACTCCAGTATGAACGAAAGCCTTAGCTTCCTGTATGCGACAGGGAGGCAAATCTGCCATCTTAGGAGTAGGATGAGTAGGGTTAACTCTAAAACAAAAATTACATTTACGTACCATGGACCGAACAACAATCCTCGCAGCTAAAATCCAGTAGCGCTGCCGCAAAATCGATATTAACAGACCAGCCCCTGCATGACAATTCAAAACATGGTAATGTCTGATAATAAGATGCACAACATGGTCATGCTTGGGAAGTAGCGCTGGATGTTTAGCTTCGAAGGGTAAGTCCGACTTAGACAGTCGTCCACCAATTCGTAAAATACCTTCTTCATCAAGAAATACTGACAAATTCCGCAGCTTCTTCGAAGGCAAGTTATTCTTTTTTAGAAGAGCAATATCTACTGCAAAGTGCACATCTTGTACCGCACGAATTATTGCCCTTTCAGCAAAGAACAAATTCTTTACCCCACCAGAAGGGGTAATCTTCTTTATAAATCTAAAAATGTAAATCACAACTCTCAATAATTTGTCCCAAGAAGACACGCGCTGAGATAAACCATACAGCACGGAAGGTTCAGGTTGAGTGGTAGTAATGGTGAAAACATTCGTCTTGTGTTCCGGTAATTCCTTACAATCACCCGGAGAAAACGTTTTAATGGGCCACTCAGAAGTGGGACGATGCATCCAAGACGGTCCATTCCACCACAAGCTATGAGAAACTAATTGTGACGGTAACATACCTCGAGAGAGGCAGTCACTTGGATTTTCGATTCCCGCAACATGAAAGAAGTTTGCGGAGCAAGGTTCTCTTGACATTGAGCGACCCTATTACTCACAAAAACAGACCAACGATGCGGGGAAGAATGAATCCAGGACAAAGCTACCGTAGAGTCTGAAAAGGCATAGGTGCCTACTATATGGACTCGATCTCGATAGGTTTCATTAACTAATTTAACTAATTTCGACATCAGAAGCGCGGCGCATAACTCGAGACGCGCAAGTGTCGTTATTTTGGTAGGTGAAACCTTGGACTTAGCACATAATAGTCGAACAGATATGCCAGACGCATCAGTAGTATGTAAATATATAACAGAACCATAACCGTTCATACTTGCGTCACAAAAGGCAACAATATTGGCCTTGCAGTCCTTTGATGCACCTACATGACGAGGGATTTCCATAGTGGAAAGAAGAGGTAATTCTTGAGTGAGCGCCGCAAATCGGCGTAACACACTCTCGGGCGGGGTATCATCCCAATCAATTTTACTTAGCCACAGTTCTTTAATTAACAACTTGGCTAACAAAATAACCGGAGCAACCAGACCCAAAACATCAAACAAACGAGCCACTACAGATAATATGTTCCGCTTCGTGCACTTTTCGCAACTTGGGTCGTGGTGAAGTAGAAAACGTCGTCTGAAGGTTTCCATGCTAGCCCCAGAACCTTAGCTGACGTCACTACGTTTCCTTCTGAAAAGTTTACTGGGCTTCGATGAGAATCAGGAAGACTATCGAGTAACCCAGAAGAATTGCTGGACCATTTTACTAAATCAAAAGTTCCAGACTTCAATAATGAGATTAGTTCTCGGGATAAACGAAAAGCTGTTTCCTCATCAGGAACAGAATGAACCAAATCGTCCATATACATTTTAGTCTCGACGACTTCAGAGGCTTCAGGAAACTGAGAACTCGCTTCAGCCGCCAGCTGTCGCAAAGTGCGCATAGCTAGAAAAGGACTCGATTTTAACCCAAAAGGAATACGGTTAAAATGAAATGTCCGAACTATTTCGCTATCATCAAAACGAAATAATATTCGCAAAAATCTGCGATGGTCATTAACAACACCAATCTGCAAATACATTTGCTTGATATCCGCTGTAATAGCAATCGGGAATAACCGAAAGTTTAATAAAAGCAAGAATAAATCGGCCTGTAAATTAGGACCGGTATGCAAAATGTCATTTAATGACAAACCAGTATGAGTTTTAGCACTTGCATCAAGTACAATGCGAGGCATGGGTTTATCAGGGCGGATGACTGCATGATGGGGAATATAATACCCGTCATCGCTAACCTCTGATTCACGAACTTCTGTTAAGTAACCATTTGTAATATATTCCTCAATAACTTTATTATAGCTCTCTCGGAGTGTGGGACATAGTTTAAATTTCCTTTCGAGCGCCATAAATCGGCGTAAAGCATTGAAACGAGAATTGCCAAGCTCATTAGGATCTGAAAGGAACGGTAAAGCCACAGTATATCTACCTTCACTGTTCCTACTCACAGATAAGTATATAAATTCTCACACTCTGTATTCTCAGGGCTTAGGAATTTTTTGTGAGATATCTCCTCTAATTCCCAAAATTTTTGCACCAATTCATTGAGTGCTAGAGCAGTAAAAGATGTAGGGTGAGTATGAATACTAGAATATTCTCCCATCAACACATAACCGAAGGCGGTCAGTAAAGCAGGTGGTGCCATAGTACCTGATTCAACTCTATCTCCGAAATAAATATACGGAAAAAGCTGAGCACCCAACACAAGATCAATTTTACCCGGAATATTCCATGTTAAATCAGCTAAAGGTAGGTTGTCCAAATATGACATGTCACACTTTTCTATAAAATGAGAAGGTAATTGGTCTGTAATAGAATCAACAACTAGAGCTTGAATGTTATATTTGTTACTTTTAAATACACGGGATTGTACTTCGATATTCACATAACCATAAATCGGTCGCGAACTCGAACCTATACCCTTCACATAGGAATTATTTAATGGAATTATCTGTAGGTTCAATGACTTACAACAATCGATGGTAATTAAATGATTTTGTGATCCATTATCAATTAGACACCTAATTACTTGATAATTATTATCAGTGGACTTGGCATACACTTGAGCTGTGGAAAGTAATATATGAAAATTAGTCTTTACACTAACGCTCAAGGAAAGCGGAGATTCATTATGTGAAGCCTTATTTATATGAGCCGATGATGCGACCACTGGACCAGAACAGTTGGTGTCGACATCAGTACGGCAAGGTAAGTCAAGTTTTGGCGCGGTCTGTTTTTACACTGTTGTCGGAAATGGCTTGCAACGCGCAATTCTCACTCGTATTGAGACGAGTGGAATGAGTCTGCGTATTTTTCCTATCAAAATGTAAGAGAGTATGGTGTCGTTTCTTGCATAACTTACAAACAGACGACGATTTGCAGTTGGAAACAGTGTGAGAAATTCCCAGGCAGTTCACACAGCCTCTTTTTGATTTTACAAATTCATATCTATTCTGTGGCGAACCCAAAGATTTGAAGTGGGAGCAATTATAGAGTAATGTATGATCTGTTTGCTTGCAATAAACACAGGATCCAGAGATAAGCTTAGTTGCCATATTGTCTCTGACTATTGCGTTATCTTCTTTAGAAACAAATGCTTTGGAAGTACGCCCGCGCGTCACATTTTCTGTCAGTCGCTTGTTCATGTTATCTGAAGCGCGAGAATATAATCCCGAACTTGCACTGTTCATATTGCTTGAACGTTTAGAAATTTTAACCTGATCTTTCACGAATAAAGTTAATTCGTTGTAAGTGGGCATTTCTTTATCGCGTACTGACATTTCAAAGGCTTGTACAATTTGAGCATCGATCTTACGCAATGCACATTGAAATAAAATAAAATCTGTAAGATCGTATGCTCTAATTGTTTCAAAGCTGCAACTGCTGCTGAATATTTCTCTATAAATGTATCCAAGCTGTTTGGATTATTGTTGCTAGGCTTTATATCCAAAATGATATTTAAATAGTGAGTACCTAACAGGCGTTTGTCTTGGTATCTTTTACTAGATTTTCCCACATTATTTGGTATGTTTCTGCTGTAGGTACAATACCTGCAGTTAACTTCAATGCATTATCTGTTAGTTTACTTACAAGATATTGCACACGCTGTGAGTTAGTTAACTGGTCGTTATCATGAATATTAGCTTTGAAAGATTCATAAAATACTGACCATTTCTCCATACTACCATCAAAGCTAGGAATATCTATAGGAGGTAATTTAATGTGTTCACGGTCACTCGGACGCGATGACAATAACGGTAGAGGCACTAATTTTGTTGCGAGTTCGTTTAATACGCGTGTACAAATCCTCAAATGCAGCTAATGGGGTATAATCAGGTGTATATTCAGGATCTTTAGTCAAATGTAAATCATTAATCTGATCTATCATAGATTCAAACTTGATCTGAAGGTCATCAATTGTTTCAGAATCAGTCATAAAACTTTCATTGGTCCGGGAATCAAACGAAGAGATGTTCATAGAAATCTTATACAATTTATTAACTCTCTCAAAAATCATATCCGACTTTGAAGTTAATAACGCTAGCTTCCGTTTGAATTCTACAGAATCAACATTTGTCCCGAAAGCCATATTGTAAAATATGATTGAAGTATAGCGTAACTTGCTTATACAAAGATTATATTAATCAAACTGATCGTGTCATATCCGACCCGGAGGACCAAAAAATAGATGATGGATAATCTATCTTGGGAAAGCCACGTATAAATAGTGACTTCCCGCAGGGAACGTAACGTGATTAATTAATTGGTGAGCGATTTCTCTCCTCACTCCCCCGACCACAACACCCGAAATTCGGCAGCAGCGATTCGGCCAGTAATAGCGCAAAAAACAGAGATCCACTCACCTTATGATTGTAGCGTCGATTTGCATGTTATGCTATAACATGACACCAGCTATTATTTAGCAAGATGCAACCAGGATGCACCGAAATCTGAGTTGTAAACACTCTTTCCTCCGAAACTTGGCATAACTCGCCGACAGTCAAATAAATAGCTTAATTCGCTATGATGATTTGTACGCGAACTTAATCGTCGCGGACGTGAGCGTAACAACAATAGTACTCATAAAAAAAAGTCCCACATATATAATTTCCTTGTGGAACAAGGCACGCAAATATTGCATAGGCCAGTGGATATCTGAATTACGCCAACTGACCTTTATTCCGCCGCGAACGTAGATGCCCGCGGCCGACGGAAAGAAATCGCTCAACCAAATGGGGAACGGGGATTCCTTCTTGTGCAACCTAGCCTTTTCAGGAAGTCCCCAACTTCGGTCAATGTTGCCAATATTTTTGTAACTTTTTTTTTTCTACTGAATCAGAAAATATAGTAATTTAAAATTAAGTTAAGTACTTAGTATAAAGTCTAAAACAGTCATATCTAACGATAAATGCCTTAAAAATTTGAGATTTAGTAGTTATGAAAAAAAACATGTCCCAGAAAAAAAAAAACATGTTTTTTTTTCAGTTTTTTTTTTGTTTTTTTTTTTTCCAAGTCAGAAAAAAACTTTTTTTTACAACACTACTTTATACCTCCCCTTCACAAAATTTTAACTGTACATACATATACAGGGGAAATTGTACTTTAATGTAATTTTTGCCTGATCTTGCTATTTATTTTATTCATGTTCTGTAAGCATGTGTGAATTCCTTTTCAAACTAAACTCGTATATTTGAAGCAATACAATGAAGGCTTGTAATTATGGGGTTAGCTGCTTTATTTTTAGAATTTAAATCTACTTATTGGCTCCTGTGTCCATCAGATCATTGTATAATTCTATTCAGACTCGATAGAAACACATGGATCTCTACAGATTTGTATATTTAGAGATTCAAAGGGAAACATACCAAGTAATATTATTATTTATACACAATATTTGTGCGACATATATGTCCGTCGCTAACTTCACGTGTAGTTGTAAGACTTGAAGTTTGCCTAGAGCACGTTGTTTAATAACTGGCATGGCAACGATTCTTGTTGCTATGTTGCCTAGCAGCAACTCGAATCTTGATTAGATGCCCGCGGAGCACAAAACACAGAGCGTTGCTGACAAGCAGCTACAATCCACGCATCACTTAGCTGGAAATTACAATCCCTGTTAACCAGATTTGAAGTGAGGCGGATTCCAAACACTCCTATCCCAGAAGTCTCTCGCATGTGCCACCACCTTAGTTGATTCAAATCGAATCCATGTCCTTGTTCCAAACTATGTTCCGCCACCGCAGATTTGCCCCTGGCGAACATATCAGACATGTTCCAAACAACGTTCTTCAACACACCGTACTGTCTGGCGGATGTAGTTCTCTACGCAATAAACTCCCGGTATATGAAGGACAAGATCATCCTTTGGAGAGTGCAAAATGTTCCTTAGTTTTGGACTGGAACGAAAATCAAGTCTGAGATGCTGCTAGGCAACGTAACAACGTCTGTCGTTGCCATGCCACTTTTTAAACAACGTGCTCTATGCCTACTTCAAGTATTACGACTAGACCTGAAGATGGTGATGGGGATTTATGATTGAGCGTAATGAGTGAGTGGTTAACGTTCTGGCCTCGCATTCCGGAGGACGTGGGTTCGAATCCCCATCTGGGCCTACGAGATTTGGGTTTTCCATGGTTTCCCCAAATCACTCCAGGCAAACGCCGGGATGCTTCCTACAAAATGCCATGGCCAAATTCCTTCCCATTCCTTGTCCACCATCCTTCTCCACCTCTAATGACCCTGACGTCGATGGGGGCATAAAACCATAATCAAAGAAGGAGATTTCTGTCACCAAAATATTGTGTACAAATGATAATATTATTCTGTTTCATGAGAAACATTTTATTCTTGTTTTTCTTGAGATATCAAGAACACTTTTTTACGGTCCTAGTTGACTGATTTGCTTCTGATATACTCTCATCTTGTCTTCTGGATACTTGGCCCTAGGAATTTCATTTGTTACCTGAATTCGGCTGTTGTCCCTTCTAATCGGTAACGCTGCTTTAAATGCACAGATCAGGATGTGGAGCAGATAGGTTCTACGTAATGACACATTTGTTGCCTGACAAAAGCTTTTGTTGTGTAATAGCTGTATTTTAATCTTATTGCTTATCTATGGATTAGTCTATTATGAGCTGATTACTGAGGTATTTAATGTTTGTAATAGTTTAAATTTCATGCTGTCATAGTTTTCACTGGTTTCCTTTCGCTGCTGACCACCAAGCACACAGTTTTGCTCTGTCTTATCCTGAATCCAAAATTTTAAAATTTATTTTTCCACCTGCCAGTTGCAGTTATTCACTTTTCCCACAAATCATAATGGTGTTCTGTTCGATATTCTTTAACGAAAGAAATGTTTTGGTGTCAAACATAAACGTAGAATGTGGAAGTTTCTAATACTGAGAATGGTGA
>JARYHS010001113.1:753873-801398 GCA_031002005.1 Vandiemenella viatica
AGTTAGGAGTAACAAATGCTCCTGGGTTTATAAACGAAGTTGTAGCACTGCTTACATGGCATCAAGGTGAGACAGAAAATACACACACACACACACACACACACACGGTACCCAGACAAGACATATACTTCACCTGATTGTTAAGGTACCAAAAAAATTTCTGAAACAGAAATGATTATGAAAATTGAAACAGCTTTTAGGCAATATAAATAAGGAAGGATAGGGAAAATATCCCATCACTCACCAAAATTGAAGGCTGTGAGAAGTGAAAAACATACATGATGAACAAAAACATATACAATATTATGGTTTTACACCTTATTCATGTGATAGGGAACAAGCCATATGGTTTGGGAGGTGTGCACACACGAATGTTTACCTGCAACTTACATCTTCCAACACCAGAGCATGCCAGTTATCACAATTCTAACAGCCTCAATGACTGTTTCACTGTGAGAGCAATAAGAGTTTTCACCGAAACCACTGCCACTTCAGAACTTCGAAGACGGAAACTTGCAAACCTAAATATCCTGCCCTCAACTACTGATAAATTTTACCTTTTGACCCATTACTCTTCATTATTAGTATTATCATTGTTAACATTTAATTAGTAATAATTTTAATACGTTTCTTCCAAATTTATTTATTTACAATCCATACCCTTTTGTTATATATATTAATTTTTATCTCTGCCTGTGATATATATGTTTATATATATCATCTTTGTCTTTCCCATGAAAACTCAATCATGTGGTAAACTTCGGTGTGTGCACACCTCACGTGAATAAGGTGTAAAACCAAAATATTTTATGTGTTTTTCACTCATCGCAGCCTTAAGCTTTGGTAAGGTGGGTAATTTTCCCTATCCTTTGTTATTTAAACTAAATTTTTCAGCTTTTCTAGAACTATAAAAAACTTACTCAAAAATAACTACAGCATCCTCAGCCGGGCAGCCCCAGAGATCATTTATAATCAGCGTGCGGAGGCTCGACAACTGACCCAGCACGGTGAATGCTTCCACGGCCCCTTGATCAACCACTCTGCAGTCATCCAGTTGTAAGTACTTCAGTGAAGTACAGTCTTTCAGCAGTGCAACGACACACCTGCAGACCAGCACAAACAGTAAGTCAGCAAAGTACAGAATTCTAAATCTCTTTCTTTACTGAGCTAATCAAAACACATCAACATATCCACATCGAGCTATGTCCTAATTATCTGTTTCATAAATTATGAATCATCCTCTAATTCCATTCTTCAGATACCACCCCTGCATTTATTAATATGTAACCCATGAATATCTCTGCCTGTTTTTTCCATAAACTTCTATTCTCAATCAAGAGTCCCCAAAACAAGTTCATCTTGTACGACATTCTTCTTCAGCACCACATTTCAAATGCTTTGATTTTCCTTTCTTTATTCAATGCCTATCTACACTTCTGTAAACTACCATTCACCATTCTCAGTATTAGAAACTTCCACATTCTACGTTTATGTTTGACACCAAAACATTTCTTTCGTTAAAGAACATCGAACAGAACACCGTTATGATTTGTGGGAAAAGTGAATAACTGCAACTGACAGGTGGAAAAATAAATTTTAAAATTTTGGATTCAGGATAAGACAGAGCAAAACTGTGTGCTTGGTGGTCAGCAGCGAAAGGAAACCAGTGAAAACTATGACAGCATGAAATTTAAACTATTACAAACATTAAATACCTCAGTAATCAGCTCATAATAGACTAATCCATAGATAAGCAATAAGATTAAAATACAGCTATTACACAACAAAAGCTTTTGTCAGGCAACAAATGTGTCATTACGTAGAACCTATCTGCTCCACATCCTAATCTGTGCATTTAAAGCAGCGATACCGATTAGAAGGGACAACAGCCGGATTCAGGTAACAAATGAAATTCCTAGGGCCAAGTATCCAGAAGACAAGATGAGAGTATATCAGAAGCAAATCAGTCGACTAGGACCGTAAAAAAGTGTTCTTGATATCTCAAGAAAAACAAGAATAAAATGTTTCTCAGGAAACAAACGGAATAATATTATCATTTGTACACAATATTTTGGTGATTATGGCTTTACACCTCATGGACGTCAGGGTCATTAGAGGTGGAGAAGGATGGTGGACAAGGAATGGGAAGGAATTCTGCCATGGCCTTTTGTAGGAAGCATCCCGGCGTTTGCCTGGAGTGATTTGGGGAAACCATGGAAAACCCAAATCTCGTAGGCCCAGATGGGGATTCGAACCCACGTCCTCCCGAATGCGAGGCCAGAACGTTAACCACTCACTCATTACGCTCAATCATAAATCCCCATCACCATCTTCAGGTCTAGTCGTAATACTTGAAGTAGGCGTAGAGCACGTTGTTTAAAAAGTGGCATGGCAACGACAGGCGTTGTTACGTTGCCTAGCAGCATCTCAGACTTGATTTTCGTTCCAGTCCAAAACTGAGGAACATTTTGCACTCTCCAAAGGATGATCTTGTCCTTCAAATACCGGGAGTTTATTGCATCCCATGTGAATGCGGAGAGAACTACATCCACCAGACAGTACAGTGTGTTAAACAACGTTGTTTGGAACATGTCCGATATGTTCGCCAGAGGCAAATCTGCGGTGGCGGAACATAGTTTGAAACAAGGACATGGATTCGATTTTGAATCAACTAAGGTGCTGGCACATGCGAGAGACTTCTGGGACAGTGTCATTACAGAAGTGTTTGGAATCCGCCTCGCTTCAGATCTGGTTAACGGGGATTGTGATGCGTGGATTGAGGCTACTTGTCAGCAACGCTCTGTGTTTTGTGCTCCGCGGGCATCTAATCAAGATTTGAGTTGCTGCTAGGCAACATAGAAACGACAATCGTTGCCATGCCAGTTATTAAACAACGTGCTCTAGGCAAACTTCAAGTCTTACAACAACACGTGAAGTTGGCGACGCAGATATATGTCGCCAAAATATTGTGTATAAATAATAATATTACTTGGTTTGTTTCCATTGAAATCTCTAGATATACAAATCTGTAGAGACCTATATGTTTCTATCGAGTCTGAATAGAATTATACAATGATCTGATGGACACAGGAGCCAATAAGTAGATTTAAATTCTAAAAATAAAGCAGCTAACCCCACAATTACGAGCCTTCATTGTCTTTCTTCAAATATACGAGTTTAGTTTGAAAAGGAATTCACACATGCTTACAGAACATGAATAAAAATAAATAGCAAGATCAGGCAAAAATTACATTAAAGTACAATTTCCCCTATATATGTATGTACAGTTAAATTTTGTGAAGGGGAGGTATGAAGTAGTGTTGTAAAAAAACGTTTTTTTCTGACTTGGAAAAAAAAAACACATGAAAAAAAAAATTTTTTTTCTGGGACATGTTTTTTTTTCTTTTATAACTACTAAATCTCCAATTTTTAAGGCATTTATCATTTGATATGACTGTTTTAGAGTTTATACTAAGTACTTAACTTAATTTTTAAATCTATATTTTTCTGATTCAGTAGAAAAAAAAATTACAAAAATATTGGCAACATTGACTGAAGGTTTTTTTTTTTTTTTTTTTTTTTTTTTTTTTTTTTTTTTTTTTTTACGAATGGGGACTTCCTGAAAAGGCTAGGTTGCACAAGAAGGAATCCCCGTTCCCCATTGTTTGGTTTGATACTCGCTATTTGAACTAGTGCTGCCAGCTCCTACAAATTTACCTGTAGACCTACGAATCTTTTTTAAAAATTAGGAATTTAAAACTTATCTGTGGTTTTTTGCCTCTTTTTATTACTTATTGTGCTTTCCTTATATTTGTATACTTGTTAAACTCGCAGCATATAGTGATACTGAGTCATTGTCAGTAATTATGAATCATTTTCTTGCAACCGTTGGCTTCCGTTCACAAATCTGAAAAAAATAATATCAACATTTTTTTTCAGTTTGCATCACCAGTATGGAGACATGTTCTAGTGCTGTGTCAATGCGAGTTACATATTGAGCTGTTATCGAATTTTTAACTGCTGAAAATTACTGCTACTGACTTGGAGACCATCAGACCCGTTCAGAACGGATTTCGATCCCCCGAGTATATGTTGAAGGGTATTTACTACATATGGGTGTGTTGCAATAATTTCTTCAAAATGAGCCCTAGGTATCGAGAAATTAATGCGCAAACATATGTGCATGTCTTTTAAATAATATAATTCGTTTACATTGTTTAATAGCTTCAGCGTGGTATATGTGGTAAGGCATTATATTTCCATTTTGCAAACCTGGGTTCAAATCCCCATACTGACAAATATTTTTATTTCTTTTTTTATATGCAGTAATCATTGAGCATTGATTTTATTTCATTTAAAATTCATTTACGAATTTTTATTATGTAAAATAACTTTTAAAACAAAATGTTACAGACTATATAGTCCAACTTTTTTTTTTTTTTTTTAGAAAATCATTGTTTATTTTTTTAATGAAACAGGTATATTTCATGTTGATTGTTTCTATACTTGTATCTCTACAATTAATATCGTAAAGTAAATATACTACAGCCATAAGGTCGGGGTTTTTTCTCCCTACCACAGTTATACTTATTTCCGTTCAGTGGTGGTAGCATGTAAATGTTTGAAACTAACATAATGTCTGTTATTTCCCATAATAAAAATTCGTAAATGACTTTTAAATGAAATAAAATCAATGAATACTGCATAAAAAAATAAATAAAAATATTTGGAAGTAAGGGGATTTGAACCCGAGTTCGCAAATTGGGAAGCAAGCACCTTACCGCATACACCACGCTGAAACTTTTAAACAATGTACTAAAATTATAATATTTAAAAAATATTCATATATTTTTGCCCGTTAATTTCTCGATACCTAGGGCTAATTTTGAAGTAATAATTGTAACCCAGACATATGGAGTAAATACCCTTCAACATATACTCGGGGATCGAAATCCGTTCTGAACAGGTGTGATGGTTCCCAAGTGAGATTTATTGTTGTTTAAAGGCTGTTTATGGTGCCGGTGCTGTTTATAGGTGAACTGTATATCAGTGGCAGTAAAACTTTGAAATTTTGAGCCTGGAAAAGCCTTCAATGTTGATTAAAAATACAGTTGATATCTGATCACTGCCAGAGATGATAAACATCACAAACTTGTCGATTATTTGATTCTAAATTATCAGCGATTCACTCAAAAGTGTATTGGAACCCATATTAAAATAAATAAGAAATGTGTTGGCTTAGTATTGAGCAATTGGGATACCATTAAATCTGTAGATGATGGGTACTTTGGGCACAAATGTAGGGGCTCTGCAAATTAAAGTTTGAACAGATTTCCCCCCTTCCTTACTCCCCCGATCTCGTGCCTAGCAACTTTTGTTTTTGCCCTATACTCCAGAGTGAGACGCGCTTTGCTGTTAACTTCTTTCTTTAATCGTTCTTTTTAGAACCAGAAATAACTCATATATATATTTTCGATGAAGGAAGGCTCAGTTTATAATAATTCCATTTTAATAAAACGATAACTAAGCTAAACCAACACCCGTCATACAATCTACATGGGTCGTTGTTTAAACTTCCTTTCCGAAAATTACAGGTTCATGAATTGGTAACCTGATCTTCTCACGAAGCGACGTCTACTTTTCAAGAAGTTTTGGGTTCACCTGTTTGTTGATAATGACCAGCGAGTTGTAACGGGAAATTCAAAGCACGTATATTTAATATTCTCAGTGGAATTTTAATCTTTAATTGAACTTTATTGAATGCTAAATAATTTTATGAAGTCATTGCCTTTTTGGTATCAATCAGCGCCGTTACAAGAGACACCTCAGATGGTGAGGTGAATGAAGTCCGGATTCAAGAAAAGATGGAAGAATTTCTCAGTGAGAGAGTAATAAAACTTGTTTCTTGTTGGGAGAAATGTGTGAGCATTAACGATGACTAAGTTATAAATATTTTTTTTTTACTGCTTTACGTCTCTCAACAGCGAGATCTTTAGAGACGGTTTGAAAAATAAATTTTTTATTTTGAAGTTTAGGAATTTTACTTTAATGTACCTTTTGCCTGATATTGCTTGCTATCCGTTTCATTCATGTTCTACAAGCCTACCCTCATACATGTGGTGTTCCATACATTCCACCAATACACATTCTGAAGGAAACCCATTAAGTCAATTAAATTGTCTCTTTCTTTGTAAGTATCTATACTGCCTGCTCAGCTCTGTGCTAAATGATGGTTCCTTTCACTTTCAATAACCATACGAAGAATCAAGCATCCAATTCAAAATTACAAAAAAAAAAAAATAAAATCAGATTGGAGAGTTCTCCAGTAGCATCATATTGTAAATCAGATAATGTCGTGCATCGGTCTGATTTCTATTAATTACAAGTTGTAGAGTGGAGCTTGGAGCTTACCTCCTGTTGTAGGAGACCCATGGTAACGTGAGATGGGTAAGCGTCTTGCACTTCATGTTGAAGAAGCACTCCATATCTTCAAGTGAAATATTAACGTTCTGCGACACTTTCAACGTGGCGAGCTCGGGACATCCCTCTGCAAACGACCTCAGATGGACGTGGCTCTTCCTCGTGCTGTGTGCCGATACGTCCAGTGACTGCAGTCTACGGAGCTTCGACAGAGTCCGCGCCTGGTGTCTACGAAGGAGAATGTGGTGCGATATGCTGAGTGACTGGATGTTTGCACAGTTCTGCACCAACTTCTCCAGCAACTGCAGAAAAATACAGTTCAATGTAGCACAGCCATCAAACACAGTTTCTTTTCCTATTAACCATTTGAAGCATTCCTTTTTGGTCCAGAAGACAGTCTAAGATGCTATCTAGACAGGACTTTTTGCTTATGGATTTAAACCTCATCAATATCTACGTTATTAGAGGCAGAAAGGGTTTGGGGGCAAGGCAGATATTCTGACTGCTCTTTTCAGAACGTATCAAGAAATTGTAGAATTTACCAGCTTTGTCAACTGAATTTGTCCAATGCATTGATGAATAAATTATTAGTACATTATATCAGTCAGCTGTTCCATAACAGGGTATGACTGTCCTACATATTTAGTATGTCAATTTAGTTGGTCAATTGAGGGGGAAAAATTGTACATAAGTATAAAAGCTTAGAATAAGTTTAATCATTGTTAGTATGTACGACATCCAAAATGACAATCTGTCTACAGATACCTACAATTTTCACTGTCTACCCTGCATATAAATTTGAGACACATGACAAGAACTAAAACTCTTATTTTCCTTTTTTTTATGGTTTTATGCCTCTTCAACATCGAGGTCCTTAGAGGCAGGATGGGACTGGGAACAAGGAAAGGGGAGGAATTCACCCATGGCCTTTTGAAAGAAGCATCCCGGCATTCACCTGGAGTGATTTGGGAAAACCATGGAAAACCGAAATCTGGATGCCCAGACGAGGATTCGAACCGGCGTCCTCCAGAATGTGAGGCCAGAACATTAACCACTCACCCACCACGCTCAGTCAAGTAAAACTCAATTTACAAAATCTTTTCCCATGTCAAACCAGATCACTGTCAATAACATACATAAAACATGTTTTCTAACAAAGTTTAACATTAACGACTGTCACTCAAGAATTACGCCATATATACTAAACCTATATTTAATTTTTAACAACTGTGTTAAAATTTAAGAAAATGATTGAATCGAATTTTGTTCACAACACTAGTACTAATGCCCACAAAAGAAGCACCTATTGCTATTAAATTATTAAATGATTGCTAATATGGAAAAACTGCAACAATTCATGATCTTAAAGTCCGTGACAGTCTTTTTGCGTATCGTCACATGTCTAGAATAATTCCAGTTTTTAGGGTCAAAGATTATGACAGGTTGACCAGATAAGACCAACTACAAACTTCACCTGTGTTTCACCCTTATTGTGAATAAAATCTCTTGAGCTTGAAGTATTGATAAATGTATTAAATATGGACATGGATGATCGCACTATCGTATAATTGTTTCAAAGGTCATGGACAAGAACTAGCCAGAATTCAAACTTGACTTATATTTGACCCTAAAAGCTCACTCTTCAAAATTTGAATTTTTTTTTATGGCTTTACGCCTCGTCGACATTGGGGTCATTAAAGGTGGGATGGGACTGGGGACAAGGAACGAGAAGGAATTCGGCCATGGCCTTTTTGAAGGAAGCATCCCTGCATTCACCTGGAGTGATTTGGGGAAACCATGGAAAACCCAAATCTGGATGCCCGGACCGGGATTCGAACCACCGTCCTCCCGAATGCGAGGCCAGAACGTTAACCGCTCACCCACCACACTCAGTCAAAATTTGAAGAATTCCACTTTGTTTCAAAAACATCACAGAGTTTTATTGAGGTGTGGAAACATTCATAAAGTAATCTTTGGTCATAGTGTCTGTATCAGCCAGAGAACTTAATACACATACCAGATTATTAAATAGTTGAGCAACTCTGAAGAAATGAATTGCCAGAATACTCAAATAGGTAAAATATTTGGTCATATGTCCACTCTGAATAACCTAATAACTCACGTACAGCAAATGTGAACAAAGACTACTAAGAAAAGGGGTCAGTAAAATATGTCAAAATGCAAATAAACCGTAATGTATAAACTTTTTTCAAGTAGCAAAATTAGCGCAAGTTTTAATTAAATTGAAATTTCACTTAGGCCATGGTGACAATTATCATTCATGGTTACAGCAGAAACCATCAGCAATTTAATTTTTTAAGTGTGTTACTTTCTATTGGCAATATGTTATTTAAAAGTACTTGGGGGGCATCCATAAATTATGTGAGGTGAAATAGGGGGAGGGGGGGTCCGGCGAAATCTCACCAGATCTCACCAGGGGGGAGGGGGGGTCTACGGAAATCTCACGTGAGATTTTGTGAAAAATTTGGGGACAGTAGAGCCATAAAAAAGGTCTACAATTTGCGCCAAAGTCGATTTTAGGAGGGTATTTCGTCAAAAAAAAAAGTCTACTCAAGTTTTGAAGGCGATTTCTAGGGGGGGTTCTCACGGACCAGATCTCACCAGAGGGGGGGGGGGGTCCGGCCAGATCTCACGAAATCTCACCAGGGGGGAGGGGGGGGTCCAGAAATCCGGAAAAACACCTCACGTAATTTGTGGATGCTCTCTTGTAGTTCCACAATTTTTTTTTAGTTGTAAAGTTTTTCCATATTTTATTAAGAATAAAATCCCATGAAAAAGAAACTTAACTAATGTGTTCTGGACATTAATTTCATAGCACTTCCTCAGCTATTATACTGTGCACTCAACATGCAATTTCAAAAATATCCCTGGTTGCTGTTAATTTGCAAGTGAAGGCTTTTATTGTAAAAACCCTTTTAAAACTCCTTCACTCTCCTGCAACGACAAAAGCTAACATTTCTGCTCTAAAATAAAACTTACATCACATTCACATTAATACAATCGCTGCCTTGGGTTATAAAGGTGATCCCATATTATTTGGCTTACTATAACAGCAATTAGAGAATTAAGAAATGCACCTACATCAAAAATAAATAAAAAACAACTAATAATTAAGATTTCCACGACCAATTTTTTTTTTTTTTTTTTTTTTTTTTTTTTTTTTTTTTTTTTTTGCTTAAGGATTTACGCCTCATTAATAGAGGTGGGAAAGGATTTGGGGGAGGGGGGTAGGGAATGGGAAGGATTTTGGCCATGGCCTCTCGAAGAAAGCATCACGGCATTCGCCTGGAGTGATTTGGGGTAACCTTGGGAAACATGTATCTGGATGCCTGAATGCGAGGCTAGAGTGTTACCACTCACCCACCACGCTCAATAAAATGACCAAGTTCAGCCTTTTATTAAAATTGATTATCCAAGTTTTTATATAAAATGAAACCTGAAAAACAATTATTTATAAAACAAAAGTAATTTAACAAAGAAGACTCAACAAGTTATTTAAATAAAAAAAAAAAAAGTATTGCCTTCTCAACCAGTACCTCAAAAAAACTAATATTCTGTTATTTCAATAATTTTCTTTAATGTTATCTTCATAAAAGAAAAGGTTGTACTCAATCTCATAGCAACACAAAAGGTAGTAGGAATAAAAAAGAAGAATTATACACTAGCTTTATTTTTTAAGCTGTGATTTAAGTACAAAATGTTATTTAGTGAAATAATTGCTAGGAATATAAGTTTGACTTATGTAACGTGCAGATAAAGGTGGCGTTCAAGTATTACGTAACGCAATTTTTGAAGATTTTAGATCCTCCCTCCCCCCCTATGTAATGTCTTTCTGTACCCTCTCCCCCTCCCTAAATGTTACGTAACATCCAAGTGACCAATTTTACCTAAAAGTCACAATCATGTTGCGCAAAGTACCGGAAAGGCGCTAAAATCCCTTTGTTATTGTTTTAATCGCATTTGCTGTAATAATAAATAAAAAAAGAGATTTTTAAGTAATATGTAATTTATTTAGCAATAAATCAAATACACAGGTACGTAAAAAAAAAAAAAATCGATTGGAATTACTGCTCCTCTGTACACGGGTTTGCCACCCACTCGGACTCTTTCATTACTGGCATCCAGAGAGCAGACAAAGAGGGTTGTGCTTCTGTGTAAACACTAATGAATACTGACAGCGAAGACAAAATAAAAATGACGTATAATACAGTCAAGGGATTCCCTGTAAAACAAAATGAAAATGGTTACCAACTTAGTAGAACAAAAATATAAATGACATACAATGTAGTAGAGGGATTCCCCGTAAAACAAACGAAAAGGGTTGCCAACTTGGGAGATTTTAATTCCCTAGTTCTTTATTAAAATAAAAAAAAAGTTACTTAATGTGTTGTTCCAATACCCCCTCCCACCTCTGTAATGCACCGTAACATTTTACAAGACCACCTCCCCCCCAAATTGCGTTAAGTAATTCATGAATGCCACCTAAATTGGTGCATTAAAATTTTAAAGTGTTAGCATCAACTCACAGAGGTGCTGATATGCTGAGAGGCGTCGACTTCTAAAGTGGTGAGGTGGGGGCAGTTGTCGCACAGAGCTTCGATCACCGACGACTCGACAACGCGACGCGCTACCAGAGAGCGCAGCTGTGGCATCTGCTGCAGCATGGCCACTGCTTCGTCGTCAGAACAATCCAAGCTGGGGAAAAGAAATATCGGAGAACTCAAGAAACATCTTTGATTATTGTTTTTTAACTGCTTAATGTCTCTCAACAGCGAGGTCTTTAGAGATGGGAAAGGATGGGGGGCAAGGAATGGGAAGGAATTCGGCCATGGCCTTTTGAAGGAAGCATCCCGGCATACGCCTGGAGTGATTTGGGAAACCACGGAAAACCCAAATCTGGATGCCCGGACGGGGATTTGAACCTTGATTATTGTATTGTTATTATCCGCAATTGGACCACGTCAGATCACGGATAGCCTTAACAAATTAGTTTTCTGAATTCCCGTTCTCATATTTCCTCCACGGATTCTCTTCCTTCCTTTAGTCCACTTCGTCCACGATCTTTTAGTGACTTCACCGGCAGTACTTCCCATTTGGTAATTTTTTGTCTGTATGTGTGTGTGTCCATAAGTTGATGTGGGATTTTTCTAGGTCTTTTTGGATCAGCTGAACCCAGGGCATAGGTTTAGCTGTTCAATGTACATCAATTTTGCAAATGAGTCTTGTTGCTGGGAGTCTGTGAATATATCCATAAAACTTTAATCTTTGATTATTATTATAATCTCAGTACAACTGTAGCAACAAAGCTATTCTATTCCTATGCCAATCTCAAATGTAAAAATCTTTGAGAAACCTTTCTTAGAATAATTTCCAAGTATAATTTAACAGTAACACCTTCACACAAAAGAATTAGTAATGAAAACTAATAGAATTTATATGACACTTCCTCACTAGAATAAAATTTAGTCAGACTGCAAAATACAGACAGTGGTAAAATATGCTTGCAAGCGTAACCTATTATACTCCCTTTCAGCTTGTATAGGGGCAAGGGCATATCCAGGATTTTTGTTTGTGAAAGGCTTGAGCGGATTTTGTTGTTTTTTTTTGGGAGGGGATGGGGGAGGGCCTTGAGCAGATTTAGGTTTGGAGAGGGTTGAGTAGGGCAAGAGTCTCTCTTTATAGTCTCCTTGGAAAAGATTAGCACAGCTAAAAAAAAAGCCTCCAGAATTACAATGTAGGTGGACCCAGATGCTTTTTTTTTGGGGGGGGGGGAGCCCTGAGCCCCGAGCCACCCCCTCCCCCTGGATCCGCCCCTGTAAAGAAGGATTATTTTGAAGAGGTGGTCAATCCCATTTATAACCTGTCTATGCCAACAACTTGTGGCATAAATTTTACACTCATTAGATCTTCTGTCATTGACCTAATTTGATATGTAAATACTTATGTCACTTCTTCTGGTTGTATGGTCAAATATTATTATTTTTTTTTTTTTTACCTGGAAGGAGATCTGATACCATTTTCGACTGTGTGCTTCTCCAAACAAATAGTTTGCAGTATATAAAAGGTTGCTATTTATTATAATGTTACAGTCTGCTGTTATGCTCTTTACAGAAATGGATAATTCAGAAATGACAACTACTGTGCAAGCTATTCTTCTGAATTTGTACAAGTCATACCAAAATGAGGCTGAAGTTGGTATTGGCGAAAAGCAGACAGTACCAATGATGTCTGCAAAGCAAATGAGAGAATTTAAATTTCAATTGCAAATGGTGCACTCTCCCTGGTGGCATTTTCCATACACATCCACTCCCCTTTCCTTTACCTACCTACTTTTGCCCTCTACAAACTTCAACTTTAAAATCTTTTAGTATCTTAGGTAAATTAATTGTCATCTCTCTTCGTAATTTATTCTAATCGCTGACACCCTGGCCTACAAAAGAAACTCTTATACCAGATTGTGGTGATGGCCATCTTTACCCTTCCAAGCACTTCTCCTCATTTTTACACCAATGTCTTTCCACTCCTCATCACCAATATACACCTTGTACATTCCTTTCACCCTCCTCCTGTCTTCCAATGAATCCCATTCCAGCTTTTTTATCATATCTGTTGCTGACAGCGTTCTGCGATAATTTCCAGAAACAAATCTAGCAGCCCTTCTTTGCACCTTCTCCAATTCACATATTTGATGCTCAAAATGAGGGTCCCATACTACACTACCATATTCAAACAACGGTCTGACCAAAGTTTTGTAACCCAATTCTGTCACTTATCTGCTACAATCCCTCATCACTCTCTCCGACAAGTGCAGGATTTTGAAACCTTTTCCAACTACCTGTCCAATGCGTCGCGCACAGTTGAATTTGTTATTAAATGTCATGCCAAGGTATTTACATTACCAGTTTTTAACAAGAATTTATTTCTGAAATTCTTTAAATATACTCGCATATATGTAGCGCCTATCAAACTTTCTTTGATTTTTCCACATCAGTGTATGCCAATATTTTCGCTCATTCAATGTTGAACTGAAAGGTCATCGATAAACATGCAGGGTTCACTTGTATGCTGTCTGTATCAAATAATCAGAATGGATTTTCTTTCCAAGGCTTTACGCCTCATCAACGGCTAAGGTCATTAGAGGCAGGATGGAACTGGGGACAAGGAACGGGAATGAATTCGGCGATGCCCTTTTTTAAGGAAGCATCCTCAGCATTTGCCTGGAGTGATTTGGAGAAACCATGGAAAACCCAAATCTGGATGCCTGGACGGCTCCCAAGGCCAGAACGTTAACCGTTCACCAACCACGGTCGGTTCAGAATGGAAGAAAAAAAAGAAATGGCCTGCAGCAATCATCTTTTATTTAGTAGTTATTTTGAACCGTTATAATGAAGCATATTTGATACCGAAGGATATTTTAATATACAGTTGCTGAATGGAATTATTAACGCCTGCTCCACAATCGTAGCTAAAAAAAAAAAAAAAATTATACCACACTAAAAAAAAAAACTGATAAAAGGAGTAATCTTTTTTATATAATGACAAAAAAAAATCACTGTAACACTACCAGCTTGACACTCAAAATTATATGCGGATAATCATAGTGCCTGCTTCTTCATGCCTCACAATAAGCATTTTTCACCGCAAAACAATGAAAATAAAGCATCTGTCATAGTACAAGTACGAAATAGTGCACAAATTCTACTCAGCTGCAAGGTATACCAACGTATCTCCATCATTTAACTGCTGAGCAAATTCTGCATCAAAAGTTCAAAAAATTGCTTAGTTTATACAGGTAGAACTGCTCATCTCTGCAGAGATAAATATATAGACACCATACAAGTGCTATATAAGAGTTGAGGCTTTCTCGGCGTTATATATAGAAATGTTCTCGTGAAACTAGCCGAGCGAGAACATTTGTAAAGCACAATGTTTCGGCGGTCGTATACTTTGCCATCACTTAACAATGGTGGCAGAAATATTGTGCTTTACAAACATTCTCACTCGGATAGTTTCACGAGAACATTTCATGTACAGTATAAGTGGTATTAAAATGAACAGACAAGACAATGTTCCTCACCCGATACAGAATTCCTTGTGACGCCACAGTGAGGGATCGTGGGACAGATCTCTCCATCGGCTGCAGACATTCTGCGTGACACCCGTCAACTCTTCGAATGTCGAGTAAGACAGGATCCTGACTATTATCTCGTCAGGGAGATCACTGATGCTGGCTCTTGTGGCAGGGAGCTCACTCTCTGCAGAAACCTCCATCACAGGCTGCTGCCAACACTGAAAGGGAAAATAATAATAACTAACTAAAGCTACAATTTACTATACACTACTGCAAAAGGATAAGTTTTATTTAGAGCAAGAAGTAGTCAGCAACAAATTATTGTGTTTCCTATGCATGGTGAATTAAAAAAACATGACTCATCAAAAATTTCTAATTAATTGCAACAGAACGCATGCTCCGGTGGCAATTTCTCTACACACCCATCTTCCCCTTTTGCTGTGCCCACCTACTTTTTCCCCTCTACAAATTTCAACTTCAAATTCTCTCAGCATTTCTGATAAATTATTCATCATCTCTGTTGGTAATTTATTCCAATCCCCAATGCCCTTACCTAAAAAAAAAAAACTTTCCACTCCCTTATGCCTGAAATTGAGTGTCATCGTGATCTTTTCTCTTCCATACAGCTCTCTTAATTCTTCCACCAATATCTGCCAAGGACCTTTCACACTTCGACTCTCCTCCCCCTCTTCCTGTCTTCCAATGAATTCCATTCCGGTTCCTTTATCATATCAGTTACCAATTACGTTCTGCGGTTATTTTCAACGACAAATCTAACGGCTCTTCTTTCAAAAAATGGAAGGAAGTAAGAACGAATCAAGGGTCACAGAAACAAAATATCAGCACCAAGCAAGTACTATACTGAATACACACAAATAAAATCAAGTAAGGCACATATCATTGTGCAACAAACATCACTTTTTTTTTACGGTTGTGTTGTATTGTAGCTATGATCATAAATATGTACAAAAAACACTATTATATTATTTTCTCCACTTACTTATGAATGCTAAGTTATAATATATTCACTAACAGGAAACTCACAAACTAAATTTAACTTTGGGAGGGGGAGGGTTGGCTGGAAGGCTACGCTGGGCTACGTGGAAAACGGGGGGGTTCCGAGCTGGGCCACGAAGCTTTCCTTTCATAACATTTTTCACAGTTAAAATGAGGAACAGAACTCACAACAGCATGTGGATATTTATTTCCCTCAGTTAATTATCTTCGTATGTAATTTACAATACTCTGAAAAGAGAAAACAGTACAAAATGTCTTCTGGAATCAAAAGGGGAAAAAGCTATGTGCTACGTGGGGGGTAGAGGCAAATGCCACGTAGGGCTACGTAGGAGGGGAGGGGGGTTCACAGGAGGCCAAAATGAAGCTACGTGGTTTATGCACGCTCCCTTAGCAGTCGTGTCTTTTTTATACTTGGAATTTCAATGATTATTTTGTGTTTTTTTTCTGTTCAATCTCTGTAATATCATCAGCTGTGGTAATTATTTCTCTTTTCAGTATATAAATTAATACCTGCTTATCACTCCTTTCCCTCCTCCCCCCCCCCTCCTCAATCAAATATATAATCAAGCACAAAAACAGCAAAACAACTTATATCTAACAATTTTCTTGGGAGAAGTGCAGAGAACAAAGTGGATAGCCTCAGCTCCACCACAACAGTACTCCCAATCAACAGTCACTAAAGGGACTCGACCTTTCGTGCAAAACCTAGGCAGCTCTGGCGACAGATAATCTGCTTCATCCCTTCACATGTGGGGAATGATATTTTTTTTACTATGGCTTTATGCCTATTCAACGGCTAAGATCATTAGAGGCGGGATGGGACTGGGTACAAGGAATGGGAAGGAATTCGGCCATGGCCTTTATGAAGGAAGCATTCCGGCATTTGCCTGGAGTGATTTGGGGAAACCATGGAAAACCCAAACCTGGATGCCCGGACGGGGATTCGAACCCACATCCTCCTGAAGATGAGGCCAGAACATTAACCGCTCACGCACCACATTCGGTGTGGGGAATGAGAGATTTACTGAATTGCGACTGTGGTGAGGAAGAACAAACCATCCATCACATGACCTTCAATTGCCCACTTCGAACCTTCAGGGGATCACCAATAGATTTCATACACATTTCAAATGAAGCGTTACATTGGCTACACTATGTCGATTTTGAATTTTAACAATAATTTAATATAAAATTTTGTTAGAGTGAAACAATTGCATATAATTGTATTACTAATTATATGCTATGGCCATAAGATAAATCAAATATATACTTCACCCTCTACAAAAACTACTTCTGCTCAGTTCTTGAATTCCCTAATTCCTCTTTTGGCTATATATTTACATTTTTTTTATTTTTTTTCGCCGCTTTAAGCCTCATCGACGACTAAGGTCATTAGAGGCAGGACGGGAATGGGGACAAGGAACGGGAAGGAATTCGGCTATGGCCTTTTTGAAGGAAGGGTGCTGGCATTCGCCTGGAGTGATTTGGGGAAACCATGGAAAACCCAAATTTAGATGCCCGGACAGGGATTCGAACCCGGGTCCTCCTGAATGTTAACCCATCACGCTTGGTATATATATTTTCATGGTAATGCAAATAAAAACTTCTGTGACACAGAGCTTAAAGTCAGAAATAATACCACAAAGCAGGGGAGTGGTTGTTGGTCCTCAACGCCCCTTAATTTTGCCTCGGAGCAGTAACACCCCCCCACGATCACTTCAACGTCCGACCAACTTGGTACCACTGATCTACACCGGCGACAGCGAGTTATTCCACTAATTTACAAGTTATAAAACAAAAATCTTATATTTTTTTAAACATTAAGCAGTTTCTGTGTTAACCTCTTGTAGTAAACACCAGAAGTTCAACAGCTTTGAAATGAAGCTCTTAGATGTGCTGAAAACAGAAATATTGCATTGATTCTAACAGACAATTTCACAGCAATTGCGTGTTATGTTATGGCCAAGCAAAGACTGGAATTAATACCAAGTACGGGGCTGAGTGAGTAACCGCACCTTAAGCCTCGTATCCACTTGAGCACGCTCAGGTGAATGAGCCGCTCATTCATTTGAGCGTGCTCGTTCGAGCGTGCACAAGGAAAAGGAAATTCTGGTCGAACGAGCCTGGTTTCTGTGCTCAGAAAACGCTCGGCTATAGACGTGTCGTCACGCGTACGCGCGGCAGCTGCGGCCTTTATTATTATCCATACGATGTCAAAGCAGAGAAGAAAATTACCAAGTTGGTGGATTAGAGAAAGTCATCGTCAGCAAAGAAATTATCTTAATAATTTAATTCGCGAATTGACTTTACAAGAAGACAATGAACTATTTCAAAACTTTACGACATCGATTTCGAACATTTGCTGTCATTAGTAGGACCTAATATTAAAATGCACGATACGCCTATGTGTGAGACAATCCCACCAGAAGATAAAATTAATAGTAACTTTAAGATTCCTAGCCTCAGGAAGTCCTTACACAAGCCTGCAGTATATGTTCAAAGTATATAAACAAAGCATCATCCGTTTACTACGGGTAGTCTGTGATGGCACTGTTCAGTCACTCCAAAATTATATAAACGCTGGTACCTATTTTTTATTTGTGTTTAAAAATATATATTTAAAGGTTATTTTTATATTTTTTTTTAACTATGGCATTGATTTCAAGTTTTTAATAAAAATTAGGTAAAACAATTATATTGTCATAGATGAATTAACCTGGCACAATTTGTTTTTAGGCATTTGGGATCTGAATTACGTAACACCAAATTCAATCAAAATCCGTTCAGCTGCGAGAAATACTATTAAAAAAAAAATACCACTTCCCGTTATAGAAGTTCTCTTCTGTTTTGATCGTTCTCGCCTGAATGGCTTGTTATTTTTTTCTTTACATCATCAATACTAAAGTTTAATATCTCGCTGATTTCACGCCCTGCACCTTATTTTTTAGTTCGATTATAATACTGGAGCTATCCCATGACACCCTCTTTGATTCATATGCATCAATTAGAGTTAAGCAAGTTTCTTTGTCCCACGTGCTCGCGCTCATTGTAGAAGCCGTCAAATACCATCCACACTGAGTGCCGAACACACACTGGGTCGCCTTTGAGCATTCTAAAAAACCAACAACTGATCGGCTGTCGTTCGTTGCGAGCGTGCTCAGGCGTCCACACTTGAGCCGCTCGCTTCACTGAGCGGCTCATTCGCCTGAGTGTCCTCAAGTGGATATGAGGCCTAATACGGTCACCAGTGCCTCATCAGATTGAGGGCATACGCAAAACAGTTTTAGGGTAAGCAGTCGCCGCGCTGAACTTTATAGGCAACACTTAAATCTCGTTCCCAAATGGAGTCATCCCAGAAGTAAAAAGGTCGACCGAGCCATCGGAGAGTGGGGCAGTTAATCAGTGACCGATTACTAACAAACAGTCCGGCCTAGTGACTCCTAAAAACAAAGAAATTGTTGTGCCTTGGCAGCGTAGTCGGTAAGACGCCAAACTCTCAAACTGAAGGTTGCGGGTTTCATCCCCACTTCCGAAGAGTTTTTCTTTACGCTTTTTTTGGCAATCCCATGCATCGAGTACGCTTGGCAACACCGCCTGTGGAAAGCTGTTTGAATTCACCCATGCAGCACTCCTATTGGCCAACTTTAGCTGTAGATAATTCAGAAACGGTACGACTTTTACTAGATTTTTTTCTTTTGTATTTATTTGTTAGTGCAACATCCTCAACACTGCCATTACCCGCCGATCAGTGAATTTCTGACCACCCTGTATACTTCCTTAAGCCAAACCCTGTGCCATTACTAGTGCTCGCATAAGCTCCACAGAAGTGCTAAGACCCCTCTCGTGGTGCAATCCGTCTTGAATAACCATATTCAAGTAAGCCAACCTGATCTATCAACCCATGATCGGGGTCTATGGTAGCCTGCTAGCTTCTAGCCTCGGGACATTAGTTGGGCACGTCTTTCGGGTTTAAATCGCTACCATCAGTTACCATACTGCCAGTGGGGTGACCGCTAAGGCAAACCCATTGCTCTTAGTCTGTAGAGGTGGTCTGAGAACATCTGTTGGAACAGGAGCACAACAGTTTTCATAAAGCACCAATATTCCCAAAATACACAGCTCCAAATCATCCTCGATACAGCATCGGATTAACGAGATTACCAATTCCACAACTGATGAGATCGTTATTTATTACGAGGTGTGCAAGAAACAGGTGATCAAATTGAAACAATGGGTGTAACACTTCTCACCGTAATGTTAATAATAATTGAATGGCATAATTTCTGTATATGTAGGTTTAGTAAGCTTTTAATAAAAAGCAAGACATACATCTTACTGCAGACTTGATAAAGCAAACGTTGCTTCTGAGCACTAAAATTCTTAACAGTACTCACTTTGTCCAATTTCTTCCGTTTCAGAGGACGGTCGTCAAATGGCTCTACACCTACTTCATTCTGACTACCGACACCAGATGAAGAGCTTCTCGGTTGACTCATTTTATCTGCAACAGAAGCAATTTTTTATTTACATTATGCTTCTGACATACGTTTAGTTGATTCCAGTTATTTCAAACTGCATGAACACATATGCGGGTTAAAATTACACTAAACTCGAAGATCAAATGCCTAAATCTTATCATCATGGCAGCACCAAGTTAAGACCTTAAAGTATTTAATGTACTTTGTTTCAAAGTAAAATCCTAAATCAAGGCCAATGATTATTTTCTTTCGCTTCACCAGAAGATGGTGACAGAGACTCCGATTGCCGAAATATCGTGTGAAAACATTCTGCTCAATCGGCTAGTCACGCGAGAGGACTTTATAATTCTCAACACCGAGAGAAACTTTGATCATATGATTATTTTCATAGGGCCCCAATTTTAAGGAATGATTTTGCCAATAACACATTTTTCCAACACTTTTCTTGGCACCTTTGTCAACGACTTATTCCATTCCTTGATTTGGTTACCTACACAGAGAGACATTTCAACTTGATTATTCCTGCATTACTAAGTTACTGTCATGGCCCTCTAATCATTTTCATAAACCACTCCTCATTCCTCACCCAATATCAAAGTATACTCCAGAATCAGTGTGTACCATGTATATTTGTAGGCAACTCAAAATTACACTTAGTAAAATTACTATATTATACTTTATTTCGTAAAAAGAATGGAGTTGTAAATGAATTGGGATTACTGGAGATCGCAATTCCGCCAGGAGTTGTCATCATAATACTGCAGTGGTCAAACGCAAGTCTCCACTATAAATTATTCCCTAAGTACATTTAACGGTTTCATACTGGTCCAGGCTGTATTACAACATAATTTGTGCTTGAAAATAATGGTCGAGGCTGTATTACAACGGAATTACTGCTTGATAATAATACGTCTTGCGACTGACTACATCAGTATTCCAACGATATTACTATATGTTGTTGTAGCGGAATCGTGATCTCCAGTAGACCCAATGAATTTATGATACCATTGGGGAATAAGAATTACATTAATATAAGAACAGATATTTTTTTTTATTTATGGCTTGACACCTCAACGACATTGAGGCAGAAATTGACTGGGAAAAAGGAATGGGAAGGAGTTTGACGATGGCCTTTTGAAGGAAGCATCCCAGCATTTGCCTGGAGTGATTTGGGGAAAGCATGGAAAACCCAAATCTGGATTCCTGGAAGGGGATTCGAACCTCCATCCTCCTGAATGTGAGGGCAGAGCATTAACCTCAGAAACCAAAACAAATAATGCTGTTACTAAAAAATAATCGCAGCTTGCAACAACTCCATGACAACAATAAAACAACCAATATCATTAAAAAAAAATCACACTGGTTTTAAACCTCATTAAACACAATGCAATACAATCAGTTGGACTAATCAAGGAATTGTCATTATGATCTGAAAACTGTTGCACATGTTCGTTTAGTGATACTATTTAATATAATGTTGCTCTTAGAGCTGTAAAATATATAGATACCTCAAAAACTTCACTCAAAAAGTGTTGTAACGCTATACTGCGAGCGACTGGGAGTAGCGTTACAGTCAGTGAAGTATAGTGATCATATACATGTACTGGTTTAATCCATGTTTAATCCTAGACTGCGATTCCATCACTGACTGGCATTGAAGTGACGTCATTTTGATGTATTCGCTGTCGACGTACCAACATAAAGAAAATTGTTGGTGACAATAATAAATAAATAGTAAATAATGAGCTGAGAACTACTCAAGTATGAAACAGTCATTCTTGATAAGTAATCCGTTTAATCGTGTTTGAACAATGATCTCTTTGTATTCTAACGATGTTTATTATCTTGTTATGTTTATTTATTGTCTGTGTTATCACTGTTTAGTTGTCGCTGCTATTCAATGCAGTGTGGTAGTCAGATATAAGGTGAGCAAATAATTATCCTGCAACACAGTTACTTTGTTGCAGGATAATTATTTGCTCACCTTATATTTCAAAACAGTTACAGACTTTCAAAGTCCATTTATCATGGATAAAATAAAAAAAAGTAGTAGTCAGAGACAATACTAGTGGTAGTATTGTCTCTGGCTTAGTGCGGCTGGTGCGAAGTTTGAATGGTGTTTGCCTGTTTGGATTTGTTCTGCTGGATGGTAATTGTAAAGTTTATGCCGGCGCATTATCTACAATTTATTCCTAGTTCCAATAGCATAAATTATAATTTCATCATAGACCTTCAAACTCGACTAATGCACACGAAATTCTACATTCACTGTATCGTGAAAAAAAAAAAAAACTAAAAACCACATGGTGACTCAAAATATACCGGAATAAAGGGATCTTGCGCAATAAGTGCATTTTATGTGTTTGTTTCCATCATTTGATTTTTATCGGTAATATTAGAGAAGATAGTCGTTAAAATGAAATGCAGCCTGGCTTAGAATTTCTTGTTATGGGAGTAGTTTACATCGCGATACACGTCGTCAGTGACATCGTAATCGTGAAATTACTAGTAATAATTACTACTAATAAATAAGTTTCGGGAACTGCACCACTTTCGGAACCTGCCATAAACTGGCACTAACCTGTTGAAATTTACATCAGTCGCTTCGTCAACATGTCCTCTTCACGTTTTGCGATCATACATTCCGGAAAAGTTGCCAGGAATTTAATTAAAAATGCCTATCTTGTGATCGCAAAACATGAAGAGGACATGTTGACGAAGCGACTGATGTAAATTTCAACAGGTTAGTACCAGTTTCTGGCAGGTTCCGAAAGTGGTGCAGTTCCCTAAGTTTCTCGTGCCTTATGCTATAGCAAGAACATTCTGATACAAGCTGCATTTCAATGCAATCACAATAGCAACTAATATTGCCGCTATGAAATCAAACTATGTATACGCATACTAAGATATACATCGCGAACTACATTTCGGATAATAACAACGTTGTCCTGCTCATTTTTTAAACGTATTTGTTGTGATTGTATATGTCGTATAACCAATTTCTATATATAAAAAAAGGTTGCTAAAAGTTTTGCCAGGATAATGTGTATCAGATAGATTTCCCGGAATTACTGGAGATCGCGATTCCAACAGTTGTTGTCATCATAATACTGCAGTACATTTAACGGTTTCTTGCTGGTCTAGGCTGTATTACAACCTAATTTCTGCTTGAAAATAATGCTCCATTCTGTATTACAATGGAATTACTGCTTGGAAATAATAGGTCTTGCAACTGACTACAGCAGTATTCCAACGATATTACTGTAGCGGAATCGCGATCTCCAGTAGACCCGTTTTTGCCAACTGTGTTTGTTAACATTTAATTCAGTATTTGTTTGGTGCTGATCTTCCATTTCTCTGGCCCTCCTTTTAACTCCAGTTTCATTTCTATTGTTTCAGAATAGAACCAGACTATTGAGTTTTATATTTAGGGAAAAAGCGGTATTTTGTTGTTGACTATTTCGTGCTGTAGATAAAACTTGTTACTGTGATGTTATTTTACAATTGTGCATAGCAACTTGTAGTATTAGTTGCATATTATTGTTTGTTTTCCAGTGTCTAAGCTGTCTGTGATGGAGGCTCTTATGGCGTCTGAGAGAGTTACCATTAATGATCTCCCTGATGAGATACTACTCAAGATCCTGTCTCGCTCTACTCTGGAGGAGTTGGTAGAAGTAGTGCAGGACGTTTGCACGCGGTGGAGACGTCTGTCCAACGATCCCGAACTGTGGCAAGACAAGATGTTCTCCATTAGGTAAGGGACATATTTTTCTGTACAATTTAATATCAGATTTTTCAAGGCCGATCTCTTCTACAAAGATAGTCTTCAACTTTCTTACATTTTGATGGTTTAGTAGTTAAATTGTGATATCAGCTGGAATTGCATTCAGCTTAAGCAACATTTAGGCTTCTTCCACATAATGATATACAATATAAACATAGTGTTTTCAATCCTGTGTCTTGGTAAGAGCTGATCTGTGGGTAATATCTAGATTGGGATACCGCCTACCGAGCATGGTGGGTGAACATTTAACGTTCTGGCTTCGCATTCGGGAGGACGTGGGTTTGAATCCCCTGTCTGGGCATCCAGATTAAGGGTTTCCATGTTTCACCCAAATCACTCCAGGCGAATGCTGGGAAAGTTCCTTCAAAAGGCCATGGCTGAATTTCTTCCCGTTCCTTATCCTCAATCCCATCATGCCTCTAATCACCTTTATGTCAACGATGTGTAAAGCCATAATTAAAAAAAGAAAGAAAATAAACCTTACTGCCTCACAATGTAAACACTTCCAGATGGCGTGAGTATGGCATCACTACGTTGCTGTATGTGACGCATACGGTCCATGCACTGCTTTAAATGCCACTAACATGACCTTCCAGGGAAAGTAGTTCATCACTAATATGCCGCATATCTAGAAATCGTTAATTTAGCACCAGTAGTACAGGAATAAATTAATTAGTGATGAGGTTTTGATGCAGCCTGGACCACACTGAAACGTAACTATCAAACACCTTATTGCGGATACCTAATTTCTATGTCGTATCTATCGCTGTTACTGTCGTTTATGTCTTAACGCAACCTGGACCATAGTGAAACATAACTGTCAAACACGATATTGCTGATACCCATTTTCCAAATTTTATCTGTCTCCGTTATTATGGTCCTGGCTGCGTTATAACTTAAACTTAAACAGTTATTGACGAAATCTTTTTTATAAATATTTTATTTTGTATGAATGATTTTAATAGCAATTTATGCCACTTGAGGAAATATAGAAGAATGGAATCAAATACAAATCAATGGAATTGACTAATAATGTTAACGGAACCAATGTTTTGGAATGTTACTAATGAATGATATCAATTATCAGTTTGGAATGTTGTTAATATTTTAAAAAATATTATTAATTGTGCAAGTAATAATTTTCTTTAACTTTTTCAATCCATAATTTTTTAAAATTATTATTACTACTGGTTATGTTCTGTGGCCTAACGTGTATTAACAAATCGATCGAAGGCTGAACACATCACACACGGAAACACAGTGACGTCATACTCTCTCCATCGGGAAGTGTTTACAACGCGAGGCGGTGAGTGGTTGCAGCGGTATCGCAATCTAGATATTACCCAGTCTGTAAGCTATAGGCAATAGTGATTTTTTGTGTGTCTGGATTTAATATTTAATGTGGACGTGGTTGTTTCACATGATTTCTTAGGTGAAACTTTTAGTTCTATAAGTATACTAATTATGTTGGTTTTTCTTGAGAAAGTAAATATTTTCTTAAATGTTAACTGTTTCTTTTGTTATGAAATATTTCTCTGACAAATGGTATGAGTAGCCGATATTCCCAGCCCCATCATACTTTTAGCAAATGGTTGTTGACATATTCCTTAGCAGTAAATTTGCTCCTTTTATTCTATTCTGAGGGTTCCATCCACGTACGGAACAAGGAGGTATATTACTCTAAATGTTCTAGTTATGTGGTAAGCTGTCATTTAAATTCAGTTAATTTTCTGTTTGATTCTTCAATCTAGAGGTAGACTCTCAAATTATGTAGGGTGTACAAAACACATGTTGTAGTTTTGGGGCTTTGCAGAATGTTTATTATTTAACTTTCAATTGTAAATGATACATTAAATGAAAGAGCAAATCAAACAGTTTTGTTGTACATGTACATTAACTCTGTTTTCTCTGTCTCCCACTAGAAAGTGACTGCTGAACAGAAACATTTTTTTGTGTTTTATAGATTGCAAAGTGTGAATCTGTAGTTTGACGAGTGCTCCATATTAAGTTCCATTACAATCCTCGAAGCGATAATATCATCAGTTTGAAAACACGCGCTGTCTTTGTAAAGGGAAGAGTATGGGGCAACCAAGCCTGACTGACGAACATGTTGAACGAGTGAGAAATTCGTCCGCATGTATCCCCGAGAAATCTGTTTGGAAGGCTTGTCGAGAGTTAACAATTCCAGTGACATCTGTCTGTATAATTAAGGAAACGCTTACATCTACATCCTTATTGTTTAAAGCTGTAACAAGCTCTAAAGCCTACAGACTACCATTAATGTAACAACTTTGCAAACAAAATGTATCTGCTCGATGTTGATGATTTTCTTCATCATGTCATTTTCAGTAATAAATCATTACAAGGTGGTACAGTTTCAACAAGAATCCCTGAAATTGATTTTTTTTTTTGACACATTTTGGTGGAAGGTTTTTGGGCCTTTTTTTTTTAAATGAAAGAACTGTATCTTGTGTTTCTTATCGTGATGCACTACAACAGAGGCTCTTTCCTCAGCTATAATATGGTGAACCAGAGAAGTTCATTTGACAGGAAAATGGTGCAACAACTTCGCTGGCATAACTCGGTACGTGATTGGTTAAATGACGTTATGCCCAACTGTTGGATTATCTCCCATAGGCCAAATGGCAGGGCTTGTTTCACATGACCTCCACATTCACTCGATCTGACGCTAAACGATTTTTACGTTTGGGGTTCATGTGTATGTACCTCCCCTACCAGCTGACATACCCAGCTTAAGAAACAGGATTCAAGCAGCTGTTGCATCAATTACACCAGACACGTTGATCAGGGTATGGAAAGAACTCGCCTATCAGCTGAATTTGTGCCGTGTGATGAAAGGTGCTCATGTTGAATAACTTTGGTTTGTTCTTTCATGTACAATTGAAAGTCAAATAGTGAAAATCTTGCAAAGCCTCAAAAACCTGATATTCATTTTGAAATGCCCTGTACTTTAACATTATTCTTAATTAATATCCGTAGAATGTTCGTTCCTTTGGGACAAGTATAAAACAGTTATAGCCTGCATCTTTCTTGCTGTTGTTGTATTGAGATTGTTGTAATAATAGAAGTAGGTTCTGCATGCAACTCACTGATCGTTCTTTTCCCCCCAGCTGGCTTTGTTCTGATAGGAAAGCAGTGGCCATGCTGCAGCGCATGCCGCAGCTGCTCGCCCTGGATATCGGGAGGTTTGTCCAGGTGTCGGTCATCGATGCCCTCTGTGACAACTGTGGCCGACTCGCTACTTTGGAAGTCTCACAAAACCTGAGTCTCCCTGTAAGTCAAGGTTCCATGATGGTAATACCATAACATTTTTATATACTATGTTGTTTTTCTGCACCATTTTTAAATAAAAACCAAAATTTATAATTCCAAAAATTATTTCATATAAATAAGGATTTGTACATGATGGATGTAAATCACAGGTTGAACAAACAAAATAAATTTAAAAAGTAAGTTTGTATTCGTACAAATCTTTCTTTCCTGCCACTTTGCAACAAGATTTAAGTTATGGTGGCTGACTAACTATCTCGAGTTTCAACACGTACAATTGTGAATTGAGACTGAACATGGGAAAAAAATGACCCTAAATTGACTCCACCTGCTGTATGAAATAAGCCCATAAATCGCATAAATTAATAACACTGTGCTTTTTGTCACTGTATTACTTTTGTAAGATAAATATCCTTTTTTTAAGGGGATTCCCCCTTGCTGGAAAATTTTTTTACGGGGTACAAGGAGCTAAAAGTTTCAGAATCTCTCCATTATAGTTTCCCAGTTGCTCCATTTTTTACGTTTATCATTTATGTAGTCATGTTCGTTCAGCTTATTTTCCATAGGCTAGTAGTAATTTCCTGGGATTATAGTCTGTAGACTTTTACACTTAAGCATTTTCCTTCTGTGACTCTCTTGTTCCGGAGGACAGGAGTTTGAATCCCTAACCAGCCGGCCAGATTTCAGTTTTGCTGGGTTCCCCCCCCCCCCTTTCCCTCCAAACATTTCCCACATCCATGGGGTGTAATGATTTAGGCAAAGTAATAGTAATAATTTGATGCTCTATCCTTTAGTCCAGTTATTTTTCTTCTCCATAGTATTGCCTTCAGTGATCACTTTTTCAGCAATTGTCAGTAACATCTATTGTAAAAGGTTTGATTTATCTTCTATATTCCTATACAGTCAAAGCTCTGTATTCACAGATAAAATAATTGATAGAAGTTTCTGTATTCGCCGCTTTAAATTTTTATTATTATTATTCATGGATCCATTTGGTACATTCAGCGCATGTGGTATCCTTTACTGACATGTTGGCATTGTCTGAGTATTGCTAAACATGTCGAGAGTCATTCAATTTACCCAAAAAATAAATGTTATTGCCACAGAATCTAACAGTACCTTGTTGCAATAATTCTGAGTGAATAACACTTGTCTCCTCCGCTTCGTTTGCAATTTATGTTATTTATGAATGTTATGCAATGCTGGGAAACAGCATAATGCATTGTAACCATAAAAGAATCGTTGCCAGAACTGAAGCCATACACATTGAAATAACGTTGGAAAAAAAAAACTATAGCCTGATCTCACTATCAGAAATAATGGAGAACCCGTACAATTTCAAACTTTTAACTGCAAACATTGCTCAAGTGGCGAATGGAATATGACGACATGGTTTAGAACCCAAATCACTCCAGGCGTATGCCGGGATGCTTCCTTGAAAAAGCCATGGTTGAATTCCTTCCCATTCCTTGTCACCAGTCCCATCCTGCCTCTAATGACCACGACATCGACGAAGCGTTTGAACAGATAAAATCAAGAGTTGCTTAAATTGCAAGAATTGCAAGAATTGACCGAAATCAACTAGGACGAAATGTTAAATTGCCAACCCAATGATGGAGGCTTCAACGGCCACTCAAATGGTGACATTAAATTTGAAAAACCTGCGTGAAGGTCTACGGATGGAAAATGAGCTTTGTGATTTCTTCATGAAAATTGATTTGTCTATGGAAAGAAGTCTTGTTTTTAAAAGACAAATTGTTAATGCCACAGCTGAATATCAATCTGAATTGAAAGACCATTTAAAAGAGGCAAAACAACGAAAAAATTAATAAATTTTTTAAAACATTGCCTAAGCATGACAATAATAATTAAAATATGTTGCTTAAAATCTCTTACTAAATTGACCCTTTTTTTTTTCGAATCACCCATCTTTGGGGTACGTCAGATCAATCACTTCTTGGATGCTTGCGTTTTCTTCTTCTCCCAGTATTTCTTCATTCTATCTGATCTCTTCCTTCTTTCCTCTTCTGATATTTGAATCGGTTTTCTGGTGTTTATCGCAACTTGGAACCTCTTACTTTTGTTTTGGTCACGGTCTTGGCTGTACCATTCTTTAACATCACTTCGGTAATCTGGAGTTCTCTCAAATCCTTTTCTACTTCCTTAAACCAGTTGGGCTTAGTCTTTTTTTTATAAAAGAAGTCAAAGATTTTTATTTGTTAGTCTGTTAGGATTCATTCGGAATATGTGTCCATAGAAATCAATCTTTTTTTTTCTCATGGTCTCCGAGAGTCTCTCGGACTTTGCGTAGAGGGCTTCGTTTCTGTAAAAACTTGTTTGTTATTCTGGAATTTGGGACCCATGATCTTCCTCAAAATTTTCCTCTCTTTGATTTCCAATTTCTCCATTTGTCCTTTCCTCCCCATGACTAGTGTCTCTGCTGCATAGAGTGCTTCCGGCTTAATTACTGTGTTGTCTTATCTTTGTGTTCCAAGAGAGGCTTTTCTTATTGTAAGTGTTTTTGGTCTTCTGGAAGGCTAATTCCATTTTGGTCCTTCTCGCTTCCATTGTTTTACCTTCGAGGTTGTTCCATTCAATCCATTCCCCTAGGTACTTGAAACTCCTAACCACATCTATTTTATGAGCTCCTACTCGGACTCTCGTAGGAGTGTCTGGTATATTTGTCATAATCTTTGTTTTTTCGAAAGAAATCTTAAGTCCTAACTTCCCTGCCTGCTCTTGTAATTCGGCGATTTGTTCTTTGGCTTCCTCCCATGTTTCTGCGAGCATCGCCATATCGTCAGCGAATGCCAAACACTTAATCGTAACTCCTTTATTTTTTGTTCCAAGTCTAATTCCTCCTCTGGTTCTTGTATTCCATTCTCTCACAACTTTTTCGAGTGCACAATTAAACAACAAGGGGGAGAGGCCATCCCCTTGATTTTAATTTTTTTTTTTTTTGGTAACCTTGAAACATATCCCCTACAATCCCATTCCATATTCGCGACATATTTACGGCATGTATCCCCCGTGAATAAGGAGCTTTTACTTTACTGTGAAGCGGTTGGCAACTGTGAAGAGTTTCAGCAACCTGCCAACTACAGCACTAGTTTTAGGTAATCATAAATGGCAACTCATTTGGAATACAGGTGTTGAAAGCAAATTCTCTTTGTTATTTGATTTCTCTGAGCAAAACATGTAACTGCGGTTGAAATTCACTGGCAGCTGGTAGAGGTTTACAGAAAGAGTAAAAATATCTCGTCAGTGTGTCGCAGAATAGTGTCGAAAGTTTGCAGTTGGTAGACCCTGAAGACCACCGCACGGTTGACCAAGCAACTTTCACCTTTTTCCTCGGGAAGTGAAAATAGTACCACTTTTCCTAATTTTTATAAACGATCTCGGTGACACTGTCAGTTGCAGGTTGTGATTGTTGGGAAGTAAGGTGCTCTGACAATTGCTTAGAAATTCAACACAATCATGATGCTATTTCGGAATGGTGCCATAAGTGGCAGCTCACAATCAACTGGAAAAAGTGCAAGGCGATGAAAATAATTAACAAAAAGACTCCATTTGTTCATGAGTACAAAGTTAACAATTCATTTGTGGATATTGTTGATTCCCTGAAGTATCTGGCTGTAATGGTACAAAGCAACATGAAATTGGACTTGCACATAACTTCCGTCATAGGCAAAGCTAATTCTGTATCACGATTCATAGGTCGTATTTTGAGAAATCGTAATGCTCATACGAGGGAAATGGCATACAAAACACTAGTGTGTCTGCATTTGGATTTCTGTTGTGGAGTTTGGGATCCGTATTGCAAGGGATTGATTGACACGTCAGAGAAGGTACAGGGAAGAACCGCTCGATTCGTGTCCGCTAGTTACAGTCCTTATGTAAGTGTCACAGAGCTGATACATAGGTTAAATTGGGATTGTTTGGCTGACAGACAATGTTTCCGTTTGAATTTATTGGGGAATTTGTGAAATTCTTTGACTTACAAGTGCAATGAAATAGTGCGTCTGCAACCTATTTAGGTTACAGTGACAGGAAGAATAAGATTCAAGAAATAAGATGCCGTACCAATGCTTTTATGTATTCTTTCTTTCCTGGTTCTGTTCACGATTGGAATGCACAGAATTAGGATTGGTGCTTACCACCCTCTGCCACCCACAGTATTTGTGAATTGCAGAGTATAGATGTTTTTTACTGACTACCTCACCCTCTAAGCAATTATAGAGTAAGAACGAAGACTTTCCCGGCGTATGACTGCAATGTAGTCTTCACGGGTGTACCGCCGGATAGTGTTGTGGAAACACAATATTTCGACGGCTGGCTCTGCCGTCTTCTTCAGGTGATGAGACATGTGTAATGGTCGGCTGACCCACAGCTACTGAGATGGTTCGGGTGCCGCTCTTCCTTATATACAAGTCCGCGTGGCCTCGGCGATGGCTTACTATGAGCCAGGCCCGCAACCAACTGGCGGTTGGCTGCCCGTGGGCGGGGCTAAGGTTCTTGTTCCAGCCCGAGCTAATATGAAGCCCTCTACGACGGCAGCTGGACGGAAGTACAACGTTCTCTGCGGATATTTGCCAAGGCAGGTTTCCATGCCTCACTGAGACATAGACCACTGTCTCTGTTAAATGTGTCGGCCAGTCGAATTTCGATGGCTTCTTTGATGACCGATTCCCAAAAATGTGATGTTCTAGCCAATATCCTAACGTTATTGAACTCTACTTTGTGGCCATGGTCGTACACGTGCTCGGCGATCGCTGATTTGCTATACTGTCCCAAGCGGAGGTGGCGTTTATGTTCTTCACATCGGTTTTCTATGGTGCGGATCGTTTGACCGATGTAGGTCTTTCCACACTCACACGGTATGCTATAAATCCCCGGAACTCTTAGGCCAAGATCATCCTTGACTGAACGGAGGTAGTCCCGTAGTTTAGCTGGTGGTCGGTAGAAGGATTTTATACCATGTCGTGCGAGGATTCTGCCGATTTTCCCCGAGGTGTTTCCGGCGAAAGGCAGTGGCCTTGGGCGTTTCTTCCTGTTGGACTGGAATTTTCCCTGGCTTACGTTCAATTGCCCTTTCTATCTGCCTCTCGGAGTAACCGTTCCGCCTGAAGACAGTTCTCAGGTGTTCCAGTTCTTGTGGCAGGCTGTCTTTGTCAGCAATCGCTCTAGCCCTGTGCACAAGAGTATTTAGAAACAGTGTTGCGCTGCACAGGATGGTGGAAACTCGTGGCGCCCAGATACTGGTCTGTGTGGGTAGATTTTCTGTATACACTATGCCCCAGTGTTCCATCCGGTTTTCTTTTAATTAGGATGTCGAGGAAAGGTAGGCAACCGTCCTTTTCCATAGTGAACTTTATGCTAGGATGGATTCCGTTCAGATATTCTAGAAACTCATGTAAAGTCTTGATTCCATGGGGCCACACTACAAAAGTATCATCGACATATCTGTAGAAACATGTAGGTTTGAGAACTGCTCCCTGCAGGGCTTTCTCTTCGAAATGCTCCATGTATAAGTCGGCGATTACAGGAGAAAGTGGAGATCCCATGGCAACCCCGTCCACCTGTTCATAGTATTTCCCTAAGTATGTGAAATACGTGGACGTCAGAACATGTTTGAAAAGGTCCACAATGGCTGGTTCAAACTGGTGGCGTATCAGCTCCAGCGTATCATTCAATGGGACGCGGGTGAATAATGAGACGACGTCGAAGCTCACCATTATATCTGAATCCTTCAGTTCCATGGTCTTGATAATCTTGACAAATTCCGTGGAATTTTTGACATGGTGTTCGCAATGGCCGACTGATGGACTTAGAAGACGGGTCAGGTATTTAGCCAGCGGGTAAGGTTGGAGCTCCGATGTTGCTGACGATTGGTCTTAGAGGTACGCTTTCTTTGTGTATCTTCGGCTGACCGTATAGCCGAGGTGGTCTGGCAGCACGAGGTCTTGAGCTTCTTATTGGTCTCTTCAGAGAATTCGGCCTTCTTCAATAAAGCCGTAGTCTTCCTCTCAATCCTGCTGGTAGGATCGTTGTCCAAACGCCGATAAGAAGGGTCGTCAAGGATGTTCCTCATCTTCTGCTCGTACTGTTCTGCCGCAAGTAATACCGTAGCATTTCCCTTGTCCGCCGATAAAACAACAACCTCATTGTTCTGACGCAAGACCCGAAGTGCTTCACGTTCCTCCCTAGTTATGTTGGTCTTTGGAGGTTTAGCTTTATCCAAGACCCGGCAAGTCTCCCTGCGGATCTCTTACGCTGTCTCCCCTGGTAGGGCGCGAACAGCCTGTTCGACAGAGGTGATAATGTCAAGTGTTGGCACACATCTTGGCGCCGGAGCGAAGTTGAGGCCTTTGGACAAGACAGAAACGGTGGCGTCGTCAAGTTGCATCCCGCTCAGATTCACCACTGTGCGACACACTTCGGGACATTCCCTGGGGCGCTGAGTTCCCGCCAACCGGTTGTATTTAGACAAATGTCTAGCTGTTGTTCGCTCCCGCTCCAGATTTTCTTGAGCGGATGTAGCAGCATCTACCCAATCCCACGAATCAGTTGACATTTTGCCAGACAAGTTTAAGTGGCAATCCAACAAAGAAATAGCATTACGATCAAGCTCACACCGGATGTAACGGATGCGTTCCTTAAGAAGCGCAAGACTCGCCCGTCGGAGTATTCTTCCGGCTTTGGCGCTGTTGATGTGATGGCTGATGGTCGCAAAACGTGGTACGATGTCACTGGCCCGGCATCTCAGGAGAAAAGCCAAGGAGCATAAGAGCCTTGCTTTCTTCTTGCATAGTCTCTCCAAGTGCCTCACTTGGTAATACATCTCCTCCCCGTAAAGGTGCTTGATATAAGAACGAAGACTTTCCCGGCGTATGACTGCAATGTTGTCTTCACGGGTGTACCGCCGGATAGTGTTGTGGAAACACAATATTTCGACGGCTGGCTCTGCCGTCTTCTTCAGGTGATGAGACATGTGTAATGGTCGGCTGACCCACAGCTACTGAGATGGTTCGGGTGCCGCTCTTCCTTATATACAAGTCCGCGTGGCCTCGGCGATGGCTTACTATGAGCCAGGCCCGCAACCAACTGGCGGTTGGCTGCCCGTGGGCGGGGCTAAGGTTCTTGTTCCAGCCCGAGCTAATATGAAGCCCTCTACGACGGCAGCTGGACGGAAGTACAACGTTCTCTGCGGATATTTGCCAAGGCAGGTTTCCATGCCTCACTGAGACATAGACCACTGTCTCTGTTAAATGTGTCGGCCAGTCGAATTTCGATGGCTTCTTTGATGACCGATTCCCAAAAATGTGATGTTCTAGCCAATATCCTAACGTTATTGAACTCTACTTTGTGGCCATGGTCGTACACGTGCTCGGCGATCGCTGATTTGCTATACTGTCCCAAGCGGAGGTGGCGTTTATGTTCTTCACATCGGTTTTCTATGGTGCGGATCGTTTGACCGATGTAGGTCTTTCCACACTCACACGGTATGCTATAAATCCCCGGAACTCTTAGGCCAAGATCATCCTTGACTGAACGGAGGTAGTCCCGTAGTTTAGCTGGTGGTCGGTAGAAGGATTTTATACCATGTCGTGCGAGGATTCTGCCGATTTTCCCCGAGGTGTTTCCGGCGAAAGGCAGTGGCCTTGGGCGTTTCTTCCTGTTGGACTGGAATTTTCCCTGGCTTACGTTCAATTGCCCTTTCTATCTGCCTCTCGGAGTAACCGTTCCGCCTGAAGACAGTTCTCAGGTGTTCCAGTTCTTGTGGCAGGCTGTCTTTGTCAGCAATCGCTCTAGCCCTGTGCACAAGAGTATTTAGAACAGTGTTGCGCTGCACAGGATGGTGGAAACTCGTGGCGCCCAGATACTGGTCTGTGTGGGTAGATTTTCTGTATACACTATGCCCCAGTGTTCCATCCGGTTTTCTTTTAATTAGGATGTCGAGGAAAGGTAGGCAACCGTCCTTTTCCATAGTGAACTTTATGCTAGGATGGATTCCGTTCAGATATTCTAGAAACTCATGTAAAGTCTTGATTCCATGGGGCCACACTACAAAAGTATCATCGACATATCTGTAGAAACATGTAGGTTTGAGAACTGCTCCCTGCAGGGCTTTCTCTTCGAAATGCTCCATGTATAAGTCGGCGATTACAGGAGAAAGTGGAGATCCCATGGCAACCCCGTCCACCTGTTCATAGTATTTCCCTAAGTATGTGAAATACGTGGACGTCAGAACATGTTTGAAAAGGTCCACAATGGCTGGTTCAAACTGGTGGCGTATCAGCTCCAGCGTATCATTCAATGGGACGCGGGTGAATAATGAGACGACGTCGAAGCTCACCATTATATCTGAATCCTTCAGTTCCATGGTCTTGATAATCTTGACAAATTCCGTGGAATTTTTGACATGGTGTTCGCAATGGCCGACTGATGGACTTAGAAGACGGGTCAGGTATTTAGCCAGCGGGTAGGTTGGAGCTCCGATGTTGCTGACGATTGGTCTTAGAGGTACGCTTTGTTTGTGTATCTTCGGCTGACCGTATAGCCGAGGTGGTCTGGCAGCACGAGGTTTGAGCTTCTTATTGGTCTCTTCAGAGAATTCGGCCTTCTTCAATAAAGCCGTAGTCTTCCTCTCAATCCTGCTGGTAGGATCGTTGTCCAAACGCCGATAAGAAGGGTCGTCAAGGATGTTCCTCATCTTCTGCTCGTACTGTTCTGCCGCAAGTAATACCGTAGCATTTCCCTTGTCCGCCGATAAAACAACAACCTCATTGTTCTGACGCAAGACCCGAAGTGCTTCACGTTCCTCCCTAGTTATGTTGGTCTTTGGAGGTTTAGCTTTATCCAAGACCCGGCAAGTCTCCCTGCGGATCTCTTACGCTGTCTCCCCTGGTAGGGCGCGAACAGCCTGTTCGACAGAGGTGATAATGTCAAGTGTTGGCACACATCTTGGCGCCGGAGCGAAGTTGAGGCCTTTGGACAAGACAGAAACGGTGGCGTCGTCAAGTTGCATCCCGCTCAGATTCACCACTGTGCGACACACTTCGGGACATTCCCTGGGGCGCTGAGTTCCCGCCAACCGGTTGTATTTAGACAAATGTCTAGCTGTTGTTCGCTCCCGCTCCAGATTTTCTTGAGCGGATGTAGCAGCATCTACCCAATCCCACGAATCAGTTGACATTTTGCCAGACAAGTTTAAGTGGCAATCCAACAAAGAAATAGCATTACGATCAAGCTCACACCGGATGTAACGGATGCGTTCCTTAAGAAGCGCAAGACTCGCCCGTCGGAGTATTCTTCCGGCTTTGGCGCTGTTGATGTGATGGCTGATGGTCGCAAAACGTGGTACGATGTCACTGGCCCGGCATCTCAGGAGAAAAGCCAAGGAGCATAAGAGCCTTGCTTTCTTCTTGCATAGTCTCTCCAAGTGCCTCACTTGGTAATACATCTCCTCCCCGTAAAGGTGCTTGATATAAGAACGAAGACTTTCCCGGCGTATGACTGCAATGTTGTCTTCACGGGTGTACCGCCGGATAGTGTTGTGGAAACACAATATTTCGACGGCTGGCTCTGCCGTCTTCTTCAGGTGATGAGACATGTGTAATGGTCGGCTGACCCACAGCTACTGAGATGGTTCGGGTGCCGCTCTTCCTTATATACAAGTCCGCGTGGCCTCGGCGATGGCTTACTATGAGCCAGGCCCGCAACCAACTGGCGGTTGGCTGCCCGTGGGCGGGGCTAAGGTTCTTGTTCCAGCCCGAGCTAATATGAAGCCCTCTACGGCGGCAGCTGGACGGAAGTACAACGTTCTCTGCGGATATTTGCCATGGCAGGTTTCCATGCCTCACTGAGACATAGACCACTGTCTCTGTTAAATGTGTCGGCCAGTCGAATTTCGATGGCTTCTTTGATGACCGATTCCCAAAAATGTGATGTTCTAGCCAATATCCTAACGTTATTGAACTCTACTTTGTGGCCATGGTCGTACACGTGCTCGGCGATCGCTGATTTGTTATACTGTCCCAAGCGGAGGTGGCGTTTATGTTCTTCACATCGGTTTTCTATGGTGCGGATCGTTTGACCGATGTAGGTCTTTCCACACTCACACGGTATGCTATAAATCCCCGGAACTCTTAGGCCAAGATCATCCTTGACTGAACGGAGGTAGTCCCGTAGTTTAGCTGGTGGTTGGTAGAAGGATTTTATACCATGTCGTGCGAGGATTCTGCCGATTTTCCCCGAGGTGTTTCCGGCGAAAGGCAGAAAGGCGGTGGCCTTGGGCGTTTCTTCCTGTTGGACTGGAATTTTCCCTGGCTTACGTTCAATTGCCCTTTCTATCTGCCTCTCGGAGTAACCGTTCCGCCTGAAGACAGTTCTCAGGTGTTCCAGTTCTTGTGGCAGGCTGTCTTTGTCAGCAATCGCTCTAGCCCTGTGCACAAGAAACTACTATGAACAGGTGGACGGGGTTGCCATGGGATCTCCACTTTCTCCTGTAATCGCTGACTTATACATGGAGCATTTCGAAGAGAAAGCCCTGCAGGGAGCAGTTCTCAAACCTACATGTTTCTACAGATATGTCGATGATACTTTTGTAGTGTGGCCCCATGGAATCAAGACATTACATGAGTTTCTAGAATATCTGAAAGGAATCCATCCTAGCATAAAGTTCACTATGGAAAAGGACGGTTGCCTACCTTTCCTCGACATCCTAATTAAAAGAAAACCGGATGGAACGCTGGGGCATAGTGTATACAGAAAATCTACCCACACAGACCAGTATCTGGGCGCCACGAGTTTGCACCATCCTGTGCAGCGCAACACTGTTCTAAATACTCTTGTGCACAGGGCTAGAGCGATTGCTGACAAAGACAGCCTGCCACAAGAACTGGAACACCTGAGAACTGTCTTCAGGCGGAACGGTTACTCCGAGAGGCAGATAGAAAGGGCAATTGAACGTAAGCCAGGGAAAATTCCAGTCCAACAGGAAGAAACGCCCAAGGCCACTGCCTTTCGCCGGAAACACCTCGGGGAAAATCGGCAGAATCCTCGCACGACATGGTATAAAATCCTTCTACCGACCACCAGCTAAACTACGGGACTACCTCCGTTCAGTCAAGGATGATCTTGGCCTAAGAGTTCCGGGGATTTATAGCATACCGTGTGAGTGTGGAAAGACCTACATCGGTCAAACGATCCGCACCATAGAAAACCGATGTGAAGAACATAAACGCCACCTCCGCTTGGGACAGTATAGCAAATCAGCGATCGCCGAGCACGTGTACGACCATGGCCACAAAGTAGAGTTCAATAACGTTAGGATATTGGCTAGAACATCACATTTTTGGGAATCGGTCATCAAAGAAGCCATCGAAATTCGACTGGCCGACACATTTAACAGAGACAGTGGTCTATGTCTCAGTGAGGCATGGAAACCTGCCTTGGCAAATATCCGCAGAGAACGTTGTACTTCCGTCCAGCTGCCGTCGTAGAGGGCTTCATATTAGCTCGGGCTGGAACAAGAACCTTAGCCCCGCCCACGGGCAGCCAACCGCCAGTTGGTTGCGGGCCTGGCTCATAGTAAGCCATCGCCGAGGCCACGCGGACTTGTATATAAGGAAGAGCGGCACCCGAACCATCTCAGTAGCTGTGGGTCAGCCGACCATTACACATGTCTCATCACCTGAAGAAGACGGCAGAGCCAGCCGTCGAAATATTGTGTTTCCACAACACTATCCGGCGGTACACCCGTGAAGACTACATTGCAATTATAGAGTATTCTGTGTGATTGTGGCATGAGCCTTAATTTAATTGAAATGAATTGCGCACTCTGGTATCAATTTCCCCTTCTCACCAATCTTTCCCCCCTTTCCTGCCCTCTATAAATTTCAATTTCAACTTAAAATTCTTTCAACATTTTTGGTAAATTAGTCATTATTTCTCTTGGTAACTTATTCCAATCCCTGACACCCTTACCTAAGAAAAAGAATCTTCCCCCACCCTTGTGCCTGAAATCGAATGCCAGCTTGTGGTCATGGTCATCTTTTTCCTTCTATGCATTGCTTTGTTCTTACACCAATATCTTTCCACGCCTCGTCACCAATATACGCCTTGTACACTCCCATGACCGTCTTCACCCTCCTCCTGTCTGCCAATAAATACATTCCAGCTCTTTTATAATATCTGTTACTGATTGCATCTGCGGTAATTTCCAGAAACAAATCTAGCAGCCCTTCTTTGCACCCTCTCCAACTCCTGTATTTGATACTCAAAATGTGGGTCCCATACTACACTACCATATTCGGGCAATGGTCTGACCAAAGTTTTGTAACCCAATTCCATTACTTCACTCGTACATCCCCTCATCACTCTCTCCAACAAGTGCAGAATTTTGGAACCTTTTCCTACCACCTGTCCAATGTGTCCTGCCCAGTTAAGCTTATTATCAAATGTGATGCCAAGATATCTACATTTCAAGTTTTCAACAAACAATTCTTTCCCCACCTTATATTCATAATTAACCTTTTGTTTTTTATTTGTGTATCTAATAAGCTGACTCTTCTTTGCATTTATCTTCATCCCATGTTTACCAACCAAACTAGATATCCTGTCTAGATCACCCTGCAACTGTTTACAATCCCCTGCCATTTTGATCCTTGCGGACTGTTCCAGGCATGGAGACTTTTGGATTATTCAAACCTCTAGCAGTTGAACCCTTCAGTTGGTGAATTCCTTTTTGTAACTTTCTCATTAAAATCTCCTTCATCCGTGGTAATTTCTTTGAGGCACCCACATCTAGCGATTAAAATGTCGACAAGGCATAAGGTCATAAGCAATCAGAGAAATAGGCACACTGGATCAGAAACTTTCAAGTGTTTCTACCTATTGCTCGAAAGTTATTCAGTACCTCTTATCTTATTACATATTCAGAGGAAAATGTTTGGGTGGTTGTAGTTTGTTATGAGAATGTGATGTTTTTCCCATTGCAGTTGCTGAAGAAGTTGGTCGCCAGCTGTCAAAATATCGAGTCACTGCGTGTCCCACAGGGACTTCTCGATGACGGACAAAAGGCGCAAACTCTGGCTCAGCTGCCTCAACTATACTCGCTGGGAGTAAAAGCATTCCATGAGACAGACTGTTCCATCCAACTGCGACCTTTTGCTGACAACTGCCCTGAGCTTTGCTGTTTGTTTTTGTGGTGGGGTGTTGAAATATCCATGGAAGATATGGAGTATTTCTTCAGTGTTAAATTGAAAACAGGTGCCTATTTTATGTTAGGCATTGTGGGAAATTATGGCAGGTAAGTTCCAAGGTTCACCATTTTCCTTAATTAATTAGCATAATCTGAACATCGCAATGGAGGTACATAAAAAAAAGTATATAAATACAGTTTACGTCTTTCCTTGACAGTGTGTATCAGCTGTATTATGGTAGCCCTACTTAAACCTGTATGTCACAATGTTATGCAATTGGGTAGTGTGACAAGCTACTTGTTTCAGTATGTGTTATTTCTATATGTTATTCGTTTTATGAATAATATCTCTGCCCTGCTTTTCATGTATTAATGTCCTCCTTTGGTATATTTAAAATAAATTAGTTTGCAGTACAATAAAAATTAATTATAAGTCTCAGAACAGCAATTATAAAATTAGATTAATGCAAACAAAACTATCAAATGAACACTATTAAATTCCTTTTCCTATTGAACACTTGATCAATATTAATTTGTTGCTTAATATTCTTCGTTGTTATCAGATCTGATTTTTATATTCTGTATCACCAGTGCTTCCTTATCCTGGCAACGTATCAGCGTCTGCTAGGCAGATAATTTCTTATTATCTTTGGGTTCCTTTCTTCTTCCACTCTCTCACAATGATCCATGAATTTCTTTTTGTATGATTTGTCTCCCCCCCCCCCCTAGTGATTCTGTCCAACTCCTAATACCTTATTTCAAATTTTGTCTTCTATGGTGAGTCAGAAATCATATTTTGGATGCTCTAAGCTGTAATTATTTTTCTTTTTAGGAAGGCACCAGGTTGGAAAAAAAAAAAAAAAAAAAAAAAATCAGGTTTGGCATACTATGCTGCAAATTTGACTGGATATATTTTTCTTTAGTAAGTACTTCTTTGTATAAAACAAAAAGAAGCTAATTTTACAAGGAAATGATATTTTTACATACATGAAGTTTATAAATATTATTGCTGATACTTAGAAGCAAAATAAACCTTTTTAATGCACTAATTGTAGAACAGTAAAAATTTGTACTTTGCAAAGTGATGGGCCACAATAGCAAAATAGAGTTTTTTTTTTTTTTTGCGCTACATCCATCACAAAAATGATGTATCTTATTAACTTGGGTACTTGACATACAAAACTTCAGTCAGTAATGAAACTAAGGAAAAAGGAAACCCGTCATCACCACCTGTGATATGGATATAGTAATAAATAACATCTCAATCTCTCCCCACATATTGATAATTCACTCGTTCATGTAATAAACCTTGGCGTGTGCACACGTACCGAACCACATTAGTCGTTTCCTGTAGCATGAATATCGTGAAAACTGAAATATTGTGTAATTTAGTGTTTGTATATTTGTTTTTCACTTGTCACAGCCTTCAACTTTGGTGAGTGATGAGTCATTTTCCATTACTTTGTCATTTATAAAACTCCAGTCAGCTAATAATAAAGCACACTGGAAACTTGTGAAGTAGTGTAATTCTGCTGCTGGTTGTGTTAACTTCAATATCTTTCTTGTAACTTGATGATTGCAGTGTGGTCAATTCCCAGATCTTCAATATGTTGGGATATCTGTCGGACCTCAAAGCACTGATCCTATCCAGTCGTCAACCATATTTTTCTCAGTTAGCTGCTCATGCTTTGAGGTGAGTATTTCTTTTTTTTCCAAAGATGAAATCTTACTTATGAATCAAACTATTTGGCTTCTGCTTTTTTTTTATTTTTTCCTCCCTGTTCCTTATTGTGGCAAAAAACGCTTTATTTCTCTAAACAATTGTAGTTAAGAGTGTTAAGTTTGTCAAACAATTAGACGAGCCTTGCGGGTTAGGCAAAACAAACTGTTTTAACCTAACATACCCGGTGCCTCTGGTACCCATTATATTTAGTTTCTGGGGTCGCCACACAGTTGATTTTAACCTCAACAGTGAAAGGTCCACAAGTTTTTACGTTCAATGAAAATTTATATTCTTTCAAAAGTTCATTTACAAAATTCGGTACCAGTGTCCAAAATTTAGATAAGACAACCAGACTATCAGTTCCACATGAAGATTACAAGTTAAACACATTCACGAGGATACAAAGTTACTAGGATTAAAATACTACTAACACCGAGGCATAGTTCCACTCGTTGCATGCGGACCGGACCCGAGAAAATACTGGAAAAGACTGACCCTACTGCAGAGGCATTGCTCCATATACTTGCCATGAATTGGGTTTGAGAGAATGTGGAGTGAGACTCACCAAACATGGCTGACCTCTATTTATTTATTAAATTAACCTTGTGACGTCAGCTGGTAACTTTAAAAATTAATATCTGAATACTGCTTAGTATTTTGAACTGTAATTAACACTTGTCTTTGGGTAACGTATTATATCTGTTTTGTGTTGGCTTAGTCCTCAAGGGGGCTTCTATTAAATTAAACACAAATTCTATCACTTTACGCGCTTCACCAATAATGTCTCGACAATACATTTTAAAAATCTGATTTATCTTGTCAAAATCTAAAGCTTTTCACGAAATCAACACATAATTTTGATCAGCTTAATTTTATCTATTTACTGAAGTTAAGTTCTGCCTTTTATCTTATTTATTTTCGATATTAATTTTTTCTTTTGATTTCAAATCCTACTTATACTTTATTTAACTAATCAGTTTTGTGCTCATAACATACTACAGGGTGCCGACTAGAGCTGGTAATGAAAGGTCTAATGTGGCTTTTTACATTAACGAGTTATTTCAAATTTTATGTTTCGCTTCCCCTGACCTTGGCTTAACTGCAAAAAATGAAATTTCCAAACTAAATTTTTCTGAATATGATAAATACACCTCAAAATGATCTCCATTTTGAGTTTTCATAGTGAGGATGGAGGCAACTAAATCCGATTCACTTGCAAAAATACTCTTAACTGAAATTTCTATATTTTACTAAGGTAGCTTCAAAAATGGACTAAAAGGTATTTTACTATTGGGGATAACCTGTCAACCTATTGCTAAATGGTTTCAACAAGGTTGTAGATATATTACAAGTAGATTGAGATTTTTAATTTTTTATGCTGTATCTTGTAGGTATGGTGATCTGTGGAGTCTGCAGGACCTGAACTTGGCTAACAGTGGAGTGGTTGATGGTGTCGTGGAGGCTGCGAGCGTCGGCTGCCCAGCACTGAAGAGTCTGGTTCTGATAGCAACCGACGTCACTGATGAGGCTCTTATGCACTTATACTGCCTCACGAAGCTTGAGACGTAAGTGGATGGTTTACTTAATCTACATTAGCTATTACAGACTTATTAGATACTTGTTTGCTTTGACGTAATTCCACCTATGATATAAGCAATCTACATATAGAAGTTTTTGTGTGACAGGAGACAGTTGTGATGCCAGAAGTCACCAATATCTGTATTTATTGAATTATTCATATAGTACGACGATAATTCGGAAAGTAACCTCTGTTCTAGCGTGGCGCTAGTAGTCGTGCTTGGAGCACCACCATTTTCACATCTTCCTGTTCCCCGATTCAGTTAGCATCCAGCTGTGACAGCACGAACCTTGTTCTTTTGCGCATTGTCTTGTTTAACCTTAAAACGTGAGCGCTGCAATAGAAAATCCCACGAAATGCGAAGTGTGTGTCATAACAAGTATTCTGTTATATAGGAACCAGAAGATGGCAACGGAGACTCAGAACGCCAAAATATTGTGTGGAAACACCTTAATTACTGCGCTAGTATGCCGAGAAGACTACATCCAAGATTTCTTTTGTCTCAAAATGTTTCAGCAGTACACATTCATTGTCAATTGTGTACTCTATATGGTCCGAACATTATTAGTGAAGGTGTTGTGCGACAATGGGTCCAATTTTTTAAAAGTGGTAGAACAAACATTCATGATGAAGAGAGGAGTGGAAGACCTTCTGTTGTAATAATCTTGTCAAGCAAGTTGACAAAAAAAGTTCGGGAAAATTGAAGATTCACAATCTCTGACCTTTCTGAACAATTCCCGCAAATTTCTCGTACGGTTTTGTATGAGTTTGTCACCGATAAATTAGGCTACCGGAAGTTCTGTGCTGGGTGCGTACTGAAATTGCTTACAGGGGTCCACAAAACCAAACGAATGGGCTCTGCCTTAAGCTCCCTTTCACGCTATGACACAGAAGGAGATTTTTTGAAGAGGATTGTGACTGGTGACGAAACGTGGGTAGCGTACGTAAACGCCGAAACGAAACAACAGTTGGTGGCCTGGGGCCATAACAATTCTCCATGCAAGCCGAAAAAAGCCCGGCAAACATTTTCAACGATGAAGGTTATTACTACAGTTTTTTGGTTGCCGAGGGACTTTTCTGGTTGAATTTATGGAACATGGCACCACCATCATTTCCGATGTCTACTGTGAAACTTTGAAGAAACTTAAGCGAGCCATTCAAAACAAACGCCACAGTAAGCTGTCATTCGGTGTTGTGTTTTTGCATGAAAATGCTCGCACAGTGCCCGTAAGACTCGAGAGCTTCTTAAGCAATTCAAATGAAACATTTTCGATCATCCCCCTTACAGCCCCGACTTGGCGCCTAGTGATTTTCATCTCTTCACTCACATGAAGAAGTAGCTTGCGTCGCAGCACTTCGATGACGACGTACTTCAGAATGCTGTGAAAGATTCGCTATGTGCACTGGCGACTAAATTTTATGAGAAGGAATTTGTAAATTAGTGAAATGCTATGACAAATGCTTAAATTTAAATGATGACTATGTTGAAAAATACTAAAAGCTGTAGTTTTAAGATGAACATAATAAAATGTTTTTTACTATCCAAGTTTTTTATTTATACCGAAACGGAGGTTAATTTCCGAATTACCCTCGTAGTACCTCTTAGTAATTAAGCCATGGAGAAACATTTCCAATGTGTAATACCAATCCTGCAGGGTGACTGGTAATATTTTGGCCTGGTGTTTAGGGGAGACACTAATCATATTGCATGTCTCGCTCTTACCGTGGTTTTATTAAAAGTCTCTAACCCAATGCCGTGATGGAAAGTTTTAGCTATTTTGTCCCCCTTTCCTCCATTTACCAACCACAATTTTAATGATCTCATTTGGCATCCCATCAAAAAGTTAATCTGTCAGGTTATTATGTCAATATTGCTAGACACTGAATGAAATTTGGAGTGTATTTGTAAAGACAATGTTTCTTTCCATGAAAGATCTCTCTGGTGAAAATGAACAAAATTTTAGAGTTGTACACACTTTAAACTTCTGCACCGCATTGTGCGATTAATATCCACATCTAACTCAAACAGAACAGCAATGTCACTGTACTGTGAAAAATTGAACTTACTTGTCTTTTCAGGATTTGCATTTCTTGCTGATAATGCCAATGTTTTAGCTCCAACCTGGGGCCTCCATCAGGGCTGCTCTCATTACGTATCAGTGAAAGATCGCAGAGCTCCATTACAATTGAGTGGTGCGTACAAGATTCCTCATAATTGTGGTCAAGTGAACATTGGTGAGACATGCTGAGTGTTCTCTATTAGAGTGTAAGAACATTTTCTTGCGAGACTAGAACAAACCAGGAAATCGGCAGTAACAGAAGATCATGTAGGAGGAGGACATAGAACTCGGTGGGAGAAGACTACAATCATTGCAAAACCAAAGGATTTTTTAGAACGTAGAATAAGGGAGTCTATAGGAATTTATAAAAATCCTAACAACTTCAAGAAGGACGGCAACTATGGTTTGAGTCAAATGTGGAAGTGTGTACTAGCAAATGAATACGTTACAATAGCTGCCAAATCATTCCACAATGTTCAAACCACTCTGGAACTGCAAATATTCTTTGGGGGAGACACAGCATCATATCTTCCAGTGAATATAAACAGTTCTTCATCAAATATTCCCATAAACAAAGATAAATGATGAAGGCTTGCAAAAAAAAAAAAAAAAAAAAAAAAAAAAAAAGCGCAGTGCATACCTCGAAAAGGGGTAAGTATGTGCAATCTTTCAAAATGACGCCTGAGAAATTGTGAAATTTTATGTCATTGTTAATAAAAATGCTTCATTTTCTGAAGTTCTCTGTCTGTAGGGAAACATCAATTTTCTGGCTGGCACTTATAGATAGGGGGTTACTGATGCTGTCTGTATTTGAAGGACAAAACGTGTTGTGAAAATAAGATAGGATAGGGTGATAAAAAAACCAGATACCCATCACTTACCACAGATGAAAGCAGGAGGGCGAGACAAACACGTAAAAACACAAAAATATAAACATAGTGCATTTGTGTTTTTACGTCTTTGTCTCGCCCTCCTGCCTTCATCTGTGGTAAGTGATGGGTATCTGTTTTTTCCCCCCTATCCTATCATATTTTCAGTGCCTCACGGCAATTTCTTTGTTTCCACTATCCAAACATGTTGTGAAACATTTACTTTATATTACTGCCCTGCCACTTCAGTTAGTGTGTTTTTTATTTATTGTGTCTGACACCACTGCATGTTTGTCACAGGCTGCATTTGACTCGGTGTTCTCGTCTGGGTGTAGACGCATTAACGCACGTGGCCCGGGTGAGAAATCTGCGTGAGCTATTCCTGGATGGGTTGTCTGCGAGCCGGCTTCAACCCGGGCTGGACAGCATACTGCACATCAAATCTCTAGAGATCCTCAGTCTCAATGATATGACCAATGCAGGATGCTTCCCTTTTGACAGGCTTCCTTATAGTCTCGTGAATCTCAGGTATGTAACATGTTTTGCTATACTGCTTTATTGCTGGTTGATCCTCCAAATTGGACATGCAGATATTTGATTGGTTCTGAAATAATTCTAATGATTTGTTATCTCTGACTAGTTGAAAATTAAAATGTAGACTCTGAAGATAATATTGGTATGATGTTGATATTGCTGGTATAAGGATATTGATAGAACAAATATAGATATGAGAATGAATGAAAAACATTTTCTATTTTGGTGCATATTCTTGAGTCTGTTGTGTTTATTTATTGTAATTAATTGTTGAATTTGTGATTATGGTATTATTTCAACTATATCTGTTAGCACTAGAAATATTTGTGAAAATATACAAATTAAATAGTCTAGTAACTTGGGATGCCATGAAAACATCTCTTGTAAAAGTAGGCCAAGTCTCGTGGTCATGTAGCAACAAAGTTACGATTTTTTCCCTTATGGCTTTAAGCCTCATCGACGTCGAGGTCATTA